>CM076670.1:9842257-10052100 GCA_038496675.1 Rachycentron canadum
ATATATATATATATATATATATATATCATATATATCATATTTATAAATCATAAATGTGAAGTTGTAAATGGTGATTTCTGGGCCACTAATGCTGGTAATGTTGTTGCACAACTCATTTTCTGTCTATCAACTAATTGATTAATTAACCACTTGTTTCAGCTCTGCACTAAAATGGGAATGGGAAAGTTTGAAGCACTCTAGTACATGAAGACTCAATAAGAGAGGTCATCATAAAATGACGTGATGATGAACCTCGCTGTCACATTTGTTTTGGTTGTGTAAACATCTCTGAAGAGGACAAACTCACAATAGATCTACTTTGAATGTATATGGATCTTTTGTGCAGCAAAAATAATAAGCATATTTTTACTTTCTTTCACATCAGGCTACATTGTGTTCTGCAAATTACACAGAAGCTGTAATATGTGACAGAGTGACCTGCAAACCATTAACAACACTGAGGAGGCAGTGAAGAGCCAGACTGTCCACTCTGATAAGAACGGGAGAGGAAGCCAAACAGCACAATAATCAATTGAGGATAAAATGCAGCCATCAGCACCTGTGATGCAAATGAGAACGTCATCCGTTCAACTATTACCATTGAATTTAATTAAATTGCATTTGTACAAAAGCAGGGCGCCGGTGAGGAACGACACTACCAAGAGAGCTCACAGAATAATTGTAGACAATAGAAGTGAGACAGAAGCAGCTCTGGCTCGATCCATCCTTCGCTCTAGATTTCTAAAACTCAACACTGTGTTGTGATTGGTCCATTACTTTATTCTGAACAATACCTTTATCTCTATTGACTGGTCTAACAGCCCAACAACAGGGTAAAACCTCTAAAACAGGAAAACTAATTACTGCCTCTACAGCAGCCCCCCCCCCTGCAGACAAGAAGCCACAGCTGGAACGGATGATAAAACTTGGACTCCTCATCGTCATGGTGAGATCAAAGTCACAGGCTTTCTATTTTTAAATTATTGGTCTCTGGCTCTGTTGTCACTGGCCAAGCTTGAATGCCAAAATGATTCTGTTTTTCTGTGTATGTGGGCAGGTATATACTGTGCAATGGTTTGAGCACACAAGAATAAAACTACACCACTGCCAACACACATAAACAAAGACAGCTCATCTTAGCTCTTTTGCAATTAAACTTTGCCTAATAATTTAGAAACCAAACCATCAATAAACTGATTTTTCCTCTACTTTCTGTAATTTGTAATTTGCTGTAGAGTGCTTCTACTTTTATTTTCACCTCAGTGACCTTGTGCCTGCACACACACACATAAGACCATTATTCAGTTTTACGTTTGGTTTAAACCAAGGTCCCTTCTACAACTTCTTTTAAAAGAAGATACAAACATGAATTCCCTCTCTGCTTTAATACAAATGTACAGTACAATTCAAGAACATCAAGGGCACATACCATACAGATGATTCCGCAAAAAGCCTACATGCCTCTGCTGAGAAGTCAGGTTAATGTTCCTGGATACTGCACAAACCATTACTTTTACAGTAATTAAAAATGGGTATTTAAAAATGATTTCCTAGAAATTAACTTGACAACTGTTTTTATTATCCATTCAAGCCCAAAGGAAAAATCTGAAACAGATGCAGTTTATGATTTGGTAGGCATTTATCGGAGCACATCTGGATTTTACAGGAAATTAGCTTGACATCCGTCATAATGGAAGATAATCCACAAACACGTCACACACACCTAAAATGAACAGCTAGTGACAGAGTTCATGTCGTGCAGCCTGATATTATAGCATACGAGTTGGGAGTAGTTCACTTAGATGGGACTGGATAAAAATGGGGGTGGGGAATCAGCAACAACTGGTTCTTGTGTGTGAACAGAAGGTGTACAGCATCAGAACTGTGCTCAAATGTCCAAATCCACAGGGAAGAAACACAAACAGTGCTGCTCCCTGCACAGAACCCACTTTGCAACCGATCTTTGAAGCGCATCCTGATGGAAGATCTTGCCTCCGTGACTCTATTTATAGCTTGGTAATGCATCAGAGGTCGCACCTTCCATCTCAGCAGAACCGACATCTGCTTTGATACATATTGGTTTATCTACCATTGACAATAGCAGGCATCAAATGTTGTGGTTGCTTACCTCAATACTAACTAACTGCATACTCATTTCAACAAGTATCCGAGACTGTTTTCTTTTTCTTGAATGTCTTGTTTTTTTCTTGTCAGATTGAGCAAATAAAATGACTGATTTCACACATGACAATTTAATGTAATGAGCTAGCATGATAAAATTAGCTTTAATTCAGTTTGCATTGTGCAATGATAGCAACTGTTCAGCTACTAGTTGTTCAGTGTGATGCCAGATGTGACCTTTAAAATGACAGAATAACTTTGATTTTATTGCCATCACTGAAAAACACTGACGTTTAGTGTGTGACAATGATCATAACACGTCGAAGTGGGGCTTGTCACTCTTCGGTCTTTCATAAAACCACAGTGCACAAAGTGCTGGCTAATCTGATCTGAGCCTGCATTTTCGAAAGCAGCCAGTCAGTTCATCAGCCAAACAATGAGAGAGGCCACAAGATAACAAGATAAGTCTGGGCCAGGCTGGTGAGGTGGTCCTGAGAAGGGGGTGTGCAGATGACGGAAGACCCTCCTTCTAATGCCATGTATAGCCAGAGCACATCTGCACTGTACTTCCTAATCCATCTGACTTAATGTCATTTCAGGGCTGGCCTCTTTAAAAGATACGCAAATCTGCAATAACAACTGTATAAAGAAAAAGGGTAAATAAAGTACAGATTGGGATGAGAAAATAAGACTTCTGTTTTTTTCACTGTGGAGTGTGGTTGAGGTGCCAGATTGGCTTGGAGTACCAGGCCATTTTTTATACACAGCGAGAAAAAGAAAAGGGCTGGACAAATGATTGCTTCAGCGGAACACTGTTAGTATGCAAAGCCAATTCTAGTGCACACACATCTATTTGTTCTCCGGTGAAAAATGTTTGGAGCAGAGAAAAGTGCTACTGATATTTATACACCTCCATCTTGTGCTGCCATGATCACTCAGGCTGGTGAGGTGTAAGTAGGAGCCTCTGGCTCTATTGTGACCTTGAACCATGTCTTTATAGTCTGTAAAGTAAGGATTTACTGTGTGAGTGGGTGTGCATTCAGATGGGGGTGGAAACAACATCGGACATTGGGTGACCTCTTTCGGTCCTTCTGCTCATACTGAGTGACCAAGTGTTCAGTAATCAGACCTTTGTGCATGGACATGAGTTAGCTCTGTTCCGTTAAATCACTGACCGCACAACCAGACTGAGAGAAGCTTAAATGCAACAGAACGTGCAACAATTAAAGGCAGCAATAACGTAAGGTGACGCCATCTTTGACCTATGAACCACTGTGGCTCAGAGGGCAAAGATGAGTGACACATGGCACCCTTTGGCATTTCTGCAGAGGAGGGTGACTTGTGGAAAATGTGACAAAGTAACAGAAGCACACTTCATTTACTGCAAGCAGACAAAAATAGTATTTCCTACAGTCTGCAAAATTCCCAATAAAAAATGAATATTTAAAACTACACAATAAAGTGGTATTTGTTGCAGGGATATTGTATTGTATTATATTAGACTGCAATGCGTTAATGTGATTCTTTCCAGACAGGCAACAAGCATTCTTGTGTAGCCCTAACGTCTGAAGTCAGCGTAGAAATCAATACTTTAAAGTAATAATGATTCTCCTAAATTTGTATTTTTCCATTGTAATTTCTGGCTAGTAAGTGGACTTAAACTGATTAAATAAACTGCCATGTGCCTATCCCAATAAGAAATAGAAGAAATATTAAAAAAAAGTTAAAATAAAAAAATAAAAAGTAGATGACAGTGGGTAAACATAGGCAAAGGCCTCAGTGATGTGTCATAAGAGTTAGTATAGCAGAGGTGTCAGCCTAACTCACTGAGCTAAAGCAGAGTGCACTTCAGATTAACCAGCAGCTAAGCACTCATTAGGTAAACAAAGGTATTAGGCACCAATCAGGCCAGAATTAATAGATAAATAGTTCCTTCCAACATCTGTTTGGGTCAAAGATAAACAACTGAAATCACATCATTCACAAGGATTGACTGATAGGACAACTGTAAAGCAGGATTACATGATTCTATTACATGATCTGAGTATTGAGCTATTAGGTCAATCGTTTCATTCTAATAATTATTACAATTATGTACTTAAATTCTCCCAACTTTTGAGATGCACAGTAAAAACTAAAATCTGCTGTTACCAATATTTCAGTGACAAACCTACAGAAGATTTTAACCATATTCTGCGGTTCTTTCCCAACTCTGCTGAGCGCTTTGGTGTCTTTCAGCTTAGGTTTTATGTAATGGATTTACTGTTTTGATTTGCCATCACCACTCTTGATTTTAGCTGCAGCAGGTATTTCAAAAAGCTCTAAAAACCATCTGTGACAAAGGTAACAACTAACTGTTGAACATATTGGAAGGTATAGCTGCTAAGACCATAAGACAAGAGACATATATGACCTTAAGGTTTGGTGGAGAGCAAATAGAGCCAGAGGGAGTGAAAAACAGACTTACACTCATCAGGCTACACAACCCCAAAACGATGACTAATGCTGTGTCTGCTTGCAACTGTTTGCTAATATATAAACCATACCAGCTTAAAATGTGATAATATGTCAGTGTTGTCATTAAAGCTTATTTCCGCTGACCCCTACTGGCCTGGTTTGAGCACAATTTGTTGAAACAGTAAATATTTTTTTTTTTTTTTAAATTGTCAGCATAGATGTTTGCTGTTTTTTTAGGAGTGCAAGCAGAATTAATTTTCCATCTCAGATTGACTCCATCAAGTACTAGCACAGGTTGTCAAGTTATCATCAGCTGTAAGCAGTTACATAGTTAATAATACATTTCATGAGTTTAAAGCATTTCTGCAGCCAAGATTTTGGCACAGAAAAGATACACGTTCTTTCAGTCCACAAACTGGTGGAGTGGTCTTGAACTTGCTGAAAAGAAAAGCCTCTGCTATCACATTTTGCTGTAATTCAAAGGCAATCTAAGCATATAGCATCACAGAGCATTCATGGCTGCCTTGACTGGATTAAGAAATGTGATGAGGCTGACCATTGAACTGCTGATAAAACAATGGCTTTAAATAGACCTAGCATCCATGGCATAGAACCTAGTTCTGACAGTTCTATTTGTACTGTATTGATAATCGTACACCTTGCCTCTGGGATAAAAAAAAAATAAATAAAAAAATACAATGACACCTTTGATCCGTCAAATGATTGAAAAGCAAGCACTGCTCTCACCATTTAACGCTCTGCCTGGGAGCTAAGGCATTAGTTTCTGGAAAATAAGACAAACAAAGCCATCTATTTTTATGTTACCTGGAGAAGAATAAACAAGTTACACAAAAAATAACTTTTCATGTCAAAAAAAGAAGAGAGACCACAGGACCAGCAGTTACGTAATGAGATGAAAGGTGGCAGTTGCAGACAGTACAAAACTGACTGATGACTTCTAAATACAGAACATCACACTGCTGTCAATGGCGCTCTCAGAATATCATTGTCATGGTATTTTCTGGCATAAGCTGTTGATGGCTTTCTGCCATTTGCCAACCCAGCAACCTACAAGACACTACAGCACCACCTCTCATCTGTGGGTCATTGCCTGTACTTCTGTTTGTGGCAGCGATGCAACACACTGTCAGGGACATCCCAATATCATAATGCATTAAGTAAGCTCAGGCAAGCCCATTTTAAGTGTTTAGTTCAAAGGCATAGTGTCACATGACACTCAACTGTCCTAACAATGCAAAACCTCACACCTGAACTGTACGGCAGGGAGGATTGAGGACACCATGGTGCTTGCTCATGACAGTAAAATGATTAAGTTAACGAAGAGCTGCTTTCAGTTAATCAAAAAATCCACAGATCCAAATGCATAAAATGCTGCGGCCAGGCTTTTGATACTACCCTCCACAGGTTACCTCTGAGGGTTCTGATTTTAACTGATTTTAAGGTTTTACTGCTTGTTTTAAAGCCTTGAATGGTTTGGCTCCTGCCTACATCTGTTATCTACCAAGTCCCTTTGAGCATAATCACTGCTTGAGATCCTCTGGCCAAACTTGGACTTGTCAGTAAAGGTGACCCCTCAGCTATGGAACTCACTGCCTGTGGATCCCAGACAGGCAAACTCAGCGTCCTCGATTAAATCTCTACAGTCACCTTTATTTAATGGCTTTTTCATAACTGATGAGTTTTCTTGTAATTGCTTTAATTATTTATCTTTTTTATATTCATGTTTGAGTTATTACTTTCATTCCTAGTTTTATAGAACAATTTTATGAGTTAACTCACTCCTCCTCCTTGCCCTTCTATCTTATTTTATTCTGCTCATATATGACACACACATTCCTGCTAAATTGCCAATTAAATCTCAAAATAACACTTGCGTCTTGAAATACACGTCCCCAAAGTGTCAAAGCTTGATTGAAAAAGGGTGTTTAGATGATTATATTCTAATAATATTTGTGCCTTTCTAGTTCTATTAACCCTGTAGACCCAGACTGCAAACTAAAAAGAGGTTAAGTGACAGTACGTGTCTTGTAAAATAATAACTTTGGACTAATTTTCTACACTTTTAATTAATTAATTTAATGTATTTTATAATATGCTTAAAGCAGGCTGTGGAGGGGTAGAGTCATGGGATTGTTTCTGTCAATGCAAGAGAGAGGAGAAGCTAAATCTGCAATGTGGTGAGATGAAACATGACGGCTCAGCTTGATCGATTCATCTGTCTTGCACTATTTTTCCTTCATCGAAAGTTGTTTTGTGTGACACACACACAGACAAACACGCCACTCTTGGCCAAAGTACCCAGAATCCATTGCACCTCAAGGTCACCCGAGTCTTCTCTGGCACTCAGCCTGTGCACCTCAGTTCTCACTCTTCTCTGGCACGTTAGCTCTACATTAAAGTAATACAGCGCAAAGAAATAATTATTTCTGTGCTTTTTAGATGAAGGTGTTATTTTTAGCATTTTGGTTTACACCCTGCATACCAAACGGCACTTTTGGCTTCCTTGAGAGTTTCTCCCAACATTTTGTAACCTGTCGTTTAAATATCCTTTATGTACTTAAAAATAAATCCCGGTTTAATGAAAGCTTTACAATACAACTTTCTCAAAATTTCATTTCCATCTCATGTCACAAAGAAATCTAAATCCGTCTGGATAATCTCTACACCGGTATCAAATTGCACTGCAGTGTCTTTTGCCCTCAAGTGTCATTGAGGGGGTGCATGTTATGTGAAGCAATGCAATGATTTAAACTGTTTGAGTATTTGCTGTGTATGATAATGAGCAAAACGTAAAATACTGCACCAACAGCCTGGACATAAAGAACCTCCTCTGAGAACAAATATGGAGGAAAGCACGGGACAAACAAGCAGTGCTTTAACTGTTTATTATATGTGGTTCACCCCAGCAAGCTAAATGTGGTTTACAATTTATATACAGAGGTTGAGGGAAATCTTTAACTGGGGGGGAAAAAAAAATAGCTTCTGAGATGTTCCAAGGGATTTGTTTGTCAGACCGGGACACAATTTGTAGAGCTTAACCCAGAATTACACATTTGACTCTGTTTTATTAATCCCACAGTGGGATACTGTATGCCAGCACTGCTCAGCATTGCTTCAACCATATTAATGTACAATGGTCAATTTAGCTGTGGAAAATGAGATAAGACTTTTTGTTATTTGCTTCATCGTGATGCAATGAACATATACAATGGTCTCATAAAGCACATATTTGGCATCAGTTGTTGCATATTAAATGGTCTAAGTGGGCAGGACATCTGTGAGCCATTGGTTTCATTTGAAAATGGTCATTGGCTTGATGAGAACAAAAGAAAGTATGGAATTAAAAGCATGTCTCCACTCACAAACTGTTTTCATTTCCATTTTTGGCTCAACTGGAACAATTATCAAAGCAAGAATTACTTCATTTGAATAGCAAATCAGCTGCATGATATGTGTAAAAGGATGAGTTTGTGTGCCCATGCCAGAGGTGACATCAAGTCATTTCTATCAGCCAAAATACCAAAAACATATTACTGCACACCTACTGTATCTTCCACATGGTTGGACTGATTTTATATAGAATTGTACTTTAAGAGCAGATGGTGGTGGAAGGGGGTGGGAAAGATAAATAAATACAGTTAAAGAAGCCAACTCACCTTGGGCTGTACCGCAACTTCTACCACTTGATTCTTGTTCATGCAATTTTTGACGAAGCCCTCAACTTTGCTGTTGAACTTCATGAAGATCACGTAGGCTGCGTAGGCAAAGAGCAGTGTGATACTTTCCCACATGGAGATGAAGTTATCCAGGAAGAAGATGATGAGCATGATCAGATCCAAGATGTAGAAGGAGACATCACGGAAAAGTGGCCACCAGGTTAAGTTGAGGATCTCCTTGGAGAAGATGGCACACATCCCAATGACAAAGAGAATATTGAAGACAGCCGAGCCAACAATGGTCCCAATGCCCACATTGCTGTGTGAGATGAAGACACCAATGATGGAAGTAAAGAGCTCCGGAGCTGAGCCGCCTGCTGCCATGAAGGTGGCACCAGCAACGTCATCCGAAATAGTCAGCTTCTCTGTGATGACCGTGAGCGCTGGGACAAAAAACTCATCACACACTATGGCTAAGGCGATGAACATGTAGATCATGCCAAACATGTGGAGGGCCACTGCTCCTTGGCGCCTCTCCTCGAGGGTGAAAATGTCTGGTGGGTACTCCCCCTGGCTCTTGTTGCTATCTGCTGTGGATTTCATGGCTATTGGCATGTCAGCTGAGACATTGGGGTCCCTCTGGTGTTGGGTGAAAAGTAGAGTCCTGTGGGGGGGTGACTGTTGGAGACTCTTCTGGGGGAGCACTGGCTCACTGAGACCATCTGAGCTCCAGGTCAAGGCACTGAAGGAGACAGCACTAACAGCCACCAGGCTGAAGACAAACCCCAAGATGCGCACCGGCCTCAGCTTTTTCCGCAGATACCGATGGCCCTGCCGCTTACAGGCAGGACCCAATATGGGTCGTCGCTCTAGTGTATCCATGCAGGGTTGATATGAACCCATCTTCATGCAGCTTGTGATGTCCTCACTCTCAATGGCTAGGTAGGAAGAGGGGAGAGTGGGGAGCAGGTTTTACTGGAGAAAATGCATGGTGTTGTCTTTAGTTTCAAATGAGTTGAAAAGATTGTAGGTTCTTTCCAGGGTCTGGTTTGCCAAATGATGTCTTCATATTAGCCTCTGCTGGTTCATGTCAAAAGAATGAAGAAAAAAAAATATTGAGAAAATAAACTTGAGTATAAATTAACAGCAAAACACATTTAAATCTGAAAACTGGTTGAGACCACAATAGCATATGTTCATTAGCGTATTAAGTGAAAAGTTAAGAGACAGAAATGAGTTTATTCTTTACCTATGTTTGATAATTGTAATCTGTTATAAACCATTTGATTGGTACAGATCTGCAAATATTTAAATCCATGAAAAGTAATTAAAAAAAACAAAACAAACAAACAATAAAACGTTGAATAAGTCATGGCTAAATCAACCAATAATCAGTGTTGCTGTGGATGAGTTGGCTATAAATCAGGACAACTTTACACCCCACCAAGACCAAAAAAAAAACATCTATCAATATTTAGTCAAATACTAAACAGGAAATTTCCAATTGCATGTGAAATGCTCATCTTCAAAATGCATATTTTCACATTTCACGCACAATTAGGGTTACTGCTCTGAAATCATCCTCTGGCTCCTCTATGATCATTCTCTCTCTCTCTCTCAGCACACTGAAGTAAATCTCAACTAACATATGAAATGAAAACTAAATCAAGAATTTATAATCATTTCTTAAATCTGCTGACAGATGCCCTCATCTTCTTAGACTACATTTAATTTAAGTAAGATGTGCAGCCACTATATAGCCTTAATAGTCTGATATTAGCTCCATATAAATACAAATATAGTAATTTCCAATTTCAAGTATTTAACGATAAATTGACACCAGGAGGGAAACATAAGAAAAACTTAGAGGCTACAAAGGGCAGATGATTCTGACTGATGCTGGTTTAACCATTTAAATATTCTCTCCGTTAACATGTTAGGCAAACAACTCGCATTCAAAATGCGAAATCTGCCGTTTTTACCTGGGAAATTATCTCGAAATGTGAAGGCCGAGGGTTTACGGACATCACTTGGCTGCAGTCAGTGAAAAACGGTAAAAGGCTACGACGCTGCTGTCAGGTAGAAGCTGATAGGAACACACGTCCCGTCCTGTTTGACTTTTCAGGGATGCACAGCCTGCTGCCTTTAAACTGAACGGCTTGTCTGATGCCAGCTCCACTGACAACTCTGTCTGCCCTTCAATGATGCCTTCGCCCTTTCACAGCGGTCTCACCACACAACAAACAGCCAACCGTCATCTCCGACCAAAACAGCCCAACATTAGTTTGCTTGGCGAGGCGCATGGCGCGTGGAGAGGCTGCACGGTGTCGAGCCTTACCTTTGACAGAGGCGAGAAAACTGCCGCACGGCACAGCAGCAGCTTGGAATTAGGAAATCCTCTCCGGTGCCCTCTTGCTCTCATTGAGCAAAATGTGACAGGTCTCCGCTCTCCGACGACAGAGGAGGAGCTTTGGAGCGGGGGATAAAAAAAAAACAAAAAAAAACAAAACTGCTTTTCCAACTGCGCTCACCTCTCGTCCTCACAGCAGCAGCAGCATCCCTCCCGTCTCGGTGAGAGAAAAAAAAGACCCGGTCGAAAATACCTTGCTAATAGCAAGTAGCAGGATATTGTGCTGGGCTGGGCTAACCACGTGAACCGGGTGGTTTATTAATAAAGCCAGGTAAGAGCAGGCAGAGCACCCTTTCCTGCTCAGCTCACGCGGTGGGGGCTTTGGTGATGTTGCATTTTGAGGGAGGAGTTGCCGTGGTTACACAGCAAAGATACTATTCCTGATTTTTTTTTTTTTTTTTTATTCCTCTGATGACGGAACAGGTGGATGTGCTTCAGCCCAGCAGCTGATCCATGTGTACGCCTTAGGTCATTTCAAGGTTATAAGATAACGCTACAATGTGCAGCCTCCCTGATATTGTTCTCAAAGCCCCATAACGATCTGCACACTTGAGAGCTAGAGACCACATTGAAGTGAAGTGATTGTATTCTTACATTTTTGGAAATTCACACACATATCTTCATGTCGTGTGTTCAGTACGAAGCTGAAGTCCTTAGTCCACAGAACAGCACTTCCAACTTATATCTGAATTGTGTAATCTGCACAAAACCACAGTGTAAAATGACAAATTACTTGGGTTTATGTGTGGAACTAAATCTTATGCATGTGCCGTGTCCTCCTGGTGTCTAAGACTAGGCATATCTATTTCTTTACATTTTTGGTATCCTAAAGTACCAATGGAAAAGCCAAACGACCTTTATGTGTCAGTTTGCATCATTTTGAATGTGAAACCACTACATCCATCTGACACAATCTTCAACACGCAGTTTCCACTAAAGTCAAATGAACCTCCCAACAACTTAGTAGGTTAAACCCTGTCAGACAGAACCAGACATACAATCTCTACACAGTATAACAAGGTATGTGTGACACTAATGGCCTGGTGCCATATGATAAATCGTGATTCACTGCCCACATTGATTTCCCCCTGTGCCCTCCTCTCCTCTCCTCTCCTCTCCTCTCCTCTCAAGCTGTCTCTTGTTACCTAACAGGAAACACAGAGGCCAAGAGCATTAACTTGAGTTACCTCAGATTATCAATAGTCAGATGATTTGTGACAAGTATCCAATGTGGTTGTTTAGCTGATTTGTCAACTACATCTTTAATGAGCATATCTCTATCAGTAACATTAAAAAGTTCCTTAAGGTAGTATTTCTGATATTTCAGGGACACACATTAATTCTGCCTCTGCATTTACCAATTACTCAAAAAGATGGATGCCACTCTCACATCTGTCAATATGAGGCTATAACCAGCTGGTAATGTTAATTTAGATTTAAACTAAAGTGTTAACAAGACAAGCTGTGGTTTTGTAACAGTTGATGTACCTGACTATGTTTAGCCTGAGAGCAATTATTTCTACCAGCTGAGTTTATTAGCTCTTTTCTGGAACTTCATATTTACCAGACAGACATGAGTGGTAACAATTTTCTCATTTAACTCTTGACAAAAAAGCAATTACTTGTAATCCTCAAAATGTCAAACTATCTGTTTAACCACAAAGATTTAAATGCCTTCAAGTAAAGTAAGTCACTCATGTTTCCCCTCACAGGACCAAAAAGCCTCCAAGTGAAATGCTGTCACACCCAAAAGCCCAGAAGACTATTCATTCTTTTGCTAAGTGATTGAGTTTGATTCCCTCTCTGCTTCCATAATGCTCTGGTTTTCTGACTGGAGTTATTGCCACTGGGCTTCCTTGCCAACCAGTCTCAAGTTTTTCCACAAGAACAAACTGGCAGCCACCGTTAAGATGATTAAAATGAGGGTTTCATTGGTGAATGCATTGATAAGATGGGGAAGGGTTTTTGTCACTGGCCCATCTGTCATTTTGAAGAATTAAAAGGGAATTACTTTATTTATTTATCTTTTTTTTTTTTTTTTTGAAGCTTGAAAAAAAAATTTGCTGATGTCATCAGGGTTATCTCATCTTGGGACTTGAGACTAACATTTTTAATGCTCACGTGTCACTTTCAGTTTTTTAACATGGTCTTCCTGACAGATTTGAGCTGTGGGCTTTGAATGAAGTGTGGTGTAAAGGGACAAGAGGGTCTAATTGCAGGTGCTGTTGAGCTGCATTATGGGAAATGTAGGATCCAGAATTTTTGTAACATAATGCACGAGATGGGATTAATTTGAAGTATTTTGTACCTGTGTTGTAATCTGTGCTCAGAGTAATGACATAAAATCAAAACGTTTGTACAAGGGCTGTCACATTATCTGACCCATATATTTGAAATGCATGAGAACATGAAACTGATCAGTACACATCATCGTCATAAAGTGCACTCTGGAGCCTATGACCCCAGCTCTTCAAATTAGATCTGTCAATATTTTTGTCTATCAAATGAGATCCAATCCAGACTGTCAGCTCTTTTTCAACAATGGCCCCCGGTGCATACGCAGGCCTCTCCTCCACACCACCACACTGGCTGCTCCTGATCTGGCAACATTTCCTGCATAAAAGTGATGACTGGTCACTGGTCATGTGGGTTGTGGTGGGGAGGAAGGGGTTTTGGATGGGTGATGGAGGCAGTTGTTTTGATTTGTCTGAAATCTGTGCCCTGACAAAAACAACAGAAATTTCCATGCTGGCCCTGCCCCCCACTCGGCCCACCCTTGCTTTGGCCCAGCAGCTAAATCCAAGCCTTTGTGTCCCACATAGTTGTATGGATTTGTCAGCAATGGGGCAGGGGCAGTGGGGGATATATGCAGTGATGATAACCAGCAAGTTTTTCCGGTAAAGAGGGAAGGACAATTGACTGAAGCAATGGAGTGAATTAGCTCTATTAAACAAGTAATTTCTTACTACAGCTAATGGCAAAAGCTTTTTGGTTTTGCAGATGAGGAAAGTAGTGAAATTGGAGAGTCCTAAGATAAGAGACTTTTCTAGGAGACTTGCTCCGGATTACATGTGAAAAGCCTCATATTAACAACCCCCCCACCATCAGCACGAGTCTGCACAAAGAGGCTTGGACAGACCACCTGCCCCTTAGGAAAATGCAGTCAGCAAAACAAACTGGGCACAGAAACGGATACACAGATAGTAAATAAATAATCAATTAGGTTTTTAAAACAGCTGAGTAAATGTATTGCAAAAGATAAATGGTCTGACTGAGTTTTAACACAAAAGTAAGATTGCTCAAAGATAAATGGGTGAGACCGTTTTGGGTAAAAACAGGGTGGTGGATGAGAATAATCATTTTAGCAGTAGAAGATCCAAAGAGATTAATGAATTGATAATCCACAGGCAGGACTGATCACTAAGTGCTGGAGCTGATTAGGTCCAAGCGCACAGTGTGAAAGTGAGACCATGCTTTCCCTGGGGGTCCATGTGAATATATACTGTAGTTAGGAATACTGTGGTAATAAGCCCAAACAACACCAAAACCCCTCATAATTTTGAAGAGACCTGAAGGTTTACATTTTTAATCACTGGAAATGTTTCCATACATCCATTAATTTGCTTTGTGTTGTTTTGTATTTATCTTAATAAATACAATATATGTATTTATTGTTTTGAATAAAATTACATTGTAAACATGCATCATTTGTTTCTCTTTATGAGGGTCTAAAAGATGATTTCTCTACTCAACTTTGGTGGGAAAATGGCCTGTGCCATTTTGTTAAATTAAAAAGGAATCCAGTGTCCTAATTCCTAATAGTCACAACACAACTCAACATTTAAATTGCAGAAAATTAACATTTTTTCCAACATTGTCTTAGGTAAAGTCCCATCCAATACTGTCTAGAGTATATAGAACATGGTGGACTCTTAGTCCATTGTAGGGGGGGAAGTTGGCTAAACTTGGAATAATTAAAAACTTGATTACCTCTGTGTGCCTTTTATGTCAATAATAAACACATTAAGTTCAGCAGAAACTAGAACTAAACATTTTCACATTTTACATTTGGCTGAAAGCTATTAAGCTACATTGAGTATTAAAGCAGAATACATTATCTTAAATAGATTTCTCTGCTAGGGTCATGAGCTTAGCCGAAGTAAAAATCCAATCAATCTTTGCCTTTTGTAACCTTACAGCATTTAACCATTGCAGGAAAATGCTACAGGACAAAAAGGACAAAAGAGTCGTATTGATTTGCTTGGTCCACACCTCATTTCACATGACTAAAAGCAGGAGGGACAACATGTGCAGTGTGTCCTTATGACCTTATTTGGTAGCTGAATATGGTGTTTTATGTTTAATGGCTTTACGTCCATGAGATGCAGCCACAAAGCAATGATCAGATTGGTACACTGAAAAAGTAGAGGATTGATTTGTAGTTGATTTTATCAGATGGTTTCATGGTTCAAGCAAACAACAACCTGACACTGCAGCATATTTTCTTTGCTTGTTATCTGTCATTGAGAAGTCTGATGTAAAGAGGAGGACAGCATTGATACAGGATGTGTGCTGCATTATAAGGTTAATCCTTGTCAACAGCCCCACAGATGGGCTGACCTGCTGGGCTGCAGGGATGAGTTTTTGGAGGGGGAAGAAGTTGAAAACCATCGCTGACTGTCTGGTTACAACAAGTTGGAGGGAGGAATGAGTGAGTTGAGCAAAAAACCAGCAACCAAAAAAAAAAAAAAAAAAAAAAAAAGTTAAAAAATGTTTCATGCTCTGATGTCATTAGGAAGGCGAAAGCAGAGCTGTAATCCTATTTTAATCGCAGTGGATTTATTAAACAGGAGCAGCAGGTTTAAATCTCAGCAGATTACACAGAAGGCCCAAGGAGATGTGGAGAGGGGGGTTGGAGAGGCTTGCATAATCGAGTGCACTTAAGGTGATATGGTTCATCTTTGACTGGTCAGGACTGAGTGAGAGGAGGGGACATGGGTATAAGAGGCATTCTCAAAATGTTAATAATGTCCTTTCAGATTCTAACCATTGTGAATTTACTGATAATTTGTTGGGTTACGATCTAAATTTAACATTATATTGAGATGTGGTCTTCATAATCTTAATAATTACTTTTGGCAAGATTAAGACAGAGTGCCTGCAGATGTTACTAATTATTTGGATGTGAGCGCATGTGCCTCAGTGTGCCTTGGAGTTGGTGCAAATCTCCTTGGCACCCTTTGTAAGAAAACTCTCATGAAGAACGGGTTAATCCCAGGTCACGTCACATCTGGATTTAATCAAATCAATCCCTTATCAGATCATGTAGAACAAGATTCAACCTGTAGAGGTCACCAGTAATAAAAAGTTTCCAATCAAAAAAAAAAAAAAGAGAGAAAAAAAAAATACATTTCCTGTGAGAGTGCTCATATGTTCAAGGGCCTACAAAGGGAATTTTTCAGTTATTGCTACAACAAACATGGAATACATGTCGCTCACATATAATCTACACTAATCCTAAAACTTTTGTATCGCTCTCTCAAAAAAAAAAAAAAAAAAAAAAAAAAAAACCTTTTGAAACAAAGCACTATTTGTAACAGATGAGAGAATAATTTCAAACATCATGAAATGGCATAATTTCTTAGGTTAAATATGAAATAATTTTTAGGTGTAGTGATGAATCTCTGAAATACAGTGCAAAAATAAGTGACCTCTTATTGTGAAAGACAAACCACCTTAAGCCCATAAGGACTTATGACTAAGTTAATCATAAAACCAGACAGTTAGTTTCATGCCATTAAAACGGATGTGTAATGTGCCAACACACTGTACAGAGCCTTGTGTTGTCACTGAACTTTGCCTTTGCCAAATGCTTCATCTAAAAGGATGCCAGGCTCACCATCTGTTGGCTGATCTTGGCAAATGTCTGTTTGTGACACAGCACCTCTTTGATTGGGAGACATGTTTAGCTATTTCACTCTCATATTTAGAGATTCAGTGTGCAGGCTGAAGATTCTATTCAGGATATCGTTTGTCAGCATGGACATTTTGTTATATAAAGAAATCTTCAAAGGCACTGAGACACAGATTCATATGAGCAATCAGTCAGATTTAGGGCTGCACAGTTAATCGAAACATAATCTAAATTGCAATATGGCATAATGAAGGAGCAGCTCTTTGGAGATAACTCAGAAAATTTTGATCAAGGTAAAATGGACCAACACTAAAGGACTAAAGGAATGTTGTGGTGCTACAGAAATGACCTTGCCTTGAAATCATATTCTCTAGACATAAAGAAATATCCTTGTTTGGTACAAGCCCCAACAAAAACAACATCATTTATTTGTTGTTTTTATTTATCCTAACTGTAAGAAAGTAATTGTATAGTGATTGTTTTGCATATCATGCTGGATTGTTGGATTGTGAAACCTAAATATGGATATACCACTATAATTCTCATCTACATGAGGTTTGACATTACATTACTAATGATACAGGTGTATCATTAGTAAATGCAGTTGCAGTGCAAACCACACTAAAATCTACTATAGCATAGCCAGTTTTCTTGTTAAACACAAAACAGATCTCTAGTCCTGTATAGAAAAAAAAAAAAAAAAAAAAAGCAAAAGCAGATTTGTCAAACTGTCATTTAAAGCAACTGAGCTGAAACTGGGGTGAATGATGTATGTGTAGCCACATGTGTATCAGGTCAAGCCTCCTTGCAATTAAAAAAAAAAAAGGTGTATGTGTTAAGAATTGTGTTTACAATTACATAATTTTGTGCACATCATTTGCACAAAAAAGGTATGTTAAATACAGTAGTAGAATTTGCGCTGCAGTCCAAGGGTTGAGAACAGAATTGATAGTTACTGTGCCATCCTGTAACCTGACAAATATCTGCAAGTCCCAAATACACCACTGCTGCCATCTACTGGTCAAGTCCATTCCATTGTTCCTTGTTGGCAGAAATGGGTGGGACATAGGCAACATAAACTCTGAGAATACCTTTTTCGCATTGAATATTTTGACTGGTCGAGCAGGAAAAACACAGGTGTAACCAACTGCATTAATTATGCCTTTGATTTATTCAGTTGTGTCAAAGCATGTCAAGAAGGCCAAGCAAAGTGCAACAGAACCCTGGAACTTGTTTATGTAAAATGCAGATGGCTTTTGTTCACATAACTGATTACACCTGCATTTTTGCTGCAGGGGAAAAGGCTGATACGTTGAAATTAAGTGCTAAAGTCATCTATTTGCAGGCTCTCAGCCAAGGGTGTCTCTTGGAAGAAAAAAAAAAAAAAAAAATAAAAAAATAAATAAATAAATTGTATTTAATGACAGTTTGGAATAGATATTGGCTTTGGGCCCTGACATTGATTTGGATACTGAAGTTATTACATTTGTGTCTATTTGGTCACCTGTTCTGCTCAGAACCTAAATAAGCTTTATCATTGCATAAACAACTGACTATAATATTTCAGTCAGATGCATTAACGATTTAATTTAGATGTGGCTCCCCTCAGATTTACATTGACATGCCACCAGAAATGAAATTTTAAAATTAGACAGGATTTGGTGTGTATGCATCATGTCTAACTTTAGATTCAATGGGACATTTATCTGATTAAAGTGTTGAATATGAATGGACATGAATACAAAAGAGGTTAGACTAACCAAAAATGTTATCTATGGGAAAACAATTACTTATCACGATCTGCCCCTGGAAATTGTTATTTTTGTACAAAACACTGGCAATAATAGACTGACTTTTGAGCGTGTATACACTGATGTTGCTTACAAATGTAAGAAATCTGACAGCAAAATTGTGGTATTTTTCTTAAAAAAACAAAAACAAAAAAAAAAACAAATGAAATGGAACAGATATAGGTGTAAACTAGAGAAAGGCTCAACTAGGCCTTTTAACATATTATTTGGACTTTTATTCCAGAAGAAAAACGCTGCAATCTGTGTAACTTTACTAAATATGTCATTGAAATTGTTGGTAGGTTCCATCTTATTCGGTTTTATTTTGTTTCTCACTTTTATACCTTTCATGTTAAATTTGTTAGTTGTTTGGATAAAATGGTCTTTGATTGATTGAAATCCTCACGAGAAAATACTTATTTCAAAATAAAAGGAAGTTGTTGGGGAAGTTAAAAGAGCCTTTGAGCTTATGATACACTGCATCGTGTGTAGCATGCGCTTACCTCCGCGTTGGTGTGGAGTAAAATCCCCTCCCCGGCAGGGGGCAGGACAGGCGGAGAGCAGCAGTGAAAAGCCGGCATGGAGGAACTTTAACCCTTATCGCTGACCTCGCTCCTTCCTCTTCCGGTTACGGCGACAGCAGGTATGGCGGCTCCTATT
Organism: Rachycentron canadum; assembly: GCA_038496675.1. Lineage (NCBI taxonomy): Eukaryota > Metazoa > Chordata > Actinopteri > Carangiformes > Rachycentridae > Rachycentron > Rachycentron canadum. Next base: position 9,861,287 of record CM076670.1, read on the forward strand.
TTCCTCCGAAACATTATGGTTTATTAATCCACAGCAATCCTGTGTTTTAGAAGAAAATGTGGCTGATTCAAAGCAAAGATGCAATTGATAACAACTACATGTTTCCAATGATGTGATAATTGCGGTAGATGGTAGATGTTATGGGCCAGTTTTGGACATGTCGGTCCGTGGTCCCTGAAAGGCCGGTGTCTCTGAACTGAACTCACTGGTAAAATGGCCGTAGATCACAATTATGATTATAATTTGTATTTTACCGTTTAGTTAAGTTGTAGACGACGTTACTCTAAAATAAAAATAATAATTTGACCTATGTTTTGATCAAATATGTTGAGGCTAGTCGCTGTCACCAACATCTCGAGCCGTATCATCGGTAGCATGGCTAGCAGAGTTAGCGTCTTAGCATCATGTCTAAATAACATAGTATTGTTTTTTTGTTTTTTTTTTTTTCTCCAGCTTCAAGATGGTGCAGCGCCTGACTTACCGTCGTAGGTTGTCCTACAACACCGCCTCCAACAAAACCAGACTGTAAGTGAGCCTCCTTCAGCCTCTGCTATGCTGGCTGCTTAAAAAAGCTGGAGACACCGTTTAGATTAATAAAGAGTTGCGCACCTGTGAAATCTGTCCCCGTTTCCCGCGCTGTCCCGCAGGTCCCGGACGCCCGGTAACCGCATCGTGTACCTGTACACCAAGAAGGTTGGCAAAGCCCCCAAGTCAGCATGTGGCATCTGCCCAGGAAGGCTGCGTGGAGTAAGTGCACATACTGTGTTTTGGTGAAGGGCCCTTGCTCTGCTCGCTTTGGTGTGGAAGCGTTGGTGCATGTTTGAGGTCTTTGTGGCTCTTCTGTGACTGCTCTGTTGAAGTTTTGGCATCGATCAAGTATGTCGGTGCTAGACATGACCTGATGGTTGTTCTGTGTAGACAATAAACCAGTACCTGATGCACCTGCAGTGAAGTTGATTTTCTCACTGAATCTCAATCTTACTCAAAGTAACATTAAAGTAGTAACTGCAATAGGATGAGAATGGACCCTAAATACATGGGTTGGGTGACCCTGCATCTTAAATTACTGATTCTTGCTCCTGAATGACTGCTTCAGTCTTTACCCAGTGCCTATGAATTGAAGGAAGTTACTTTTTAACTGTCAGCAAAATTTTAAAATGACTATATGAGCACTCACACAAACAATGTTTGTTAAATTACAGTAGACACATGGTTCGACAAACATTGGATTCTCTGTAGTGTCTAATGTTGCTTTCTTGAATTGGTTGCATTGCATCCTTGGAGTTGCACTGAAGCAGCTCAAGTAATTTAAAATGCTACTTCATGCTTTGCTATCATGGCCAATTGAGCAGTTATCATTCCAGAGTCTGATGGTAATGCTCTGTCACATGCTGTCATTATAAATGGTCACTATACCAGGAGTGTAGGCTTTTTTGTTTTTAACCTGCGGTATTTATATTCAGGTCAATGTAAACTGTAATTTAGAAATGTCTGGATGTTGGTATTTAAAGGTACACAAGAATCGCAACCTAAAACTCTTGGCTCTGAAAAAAGGATCAAAGACGAGCACTGAAGATCAGTGGCGAGCAACTCATTAACTTAATATTGAACAAGTTCTCACCTCAACATGTAGGATGGACAACGTAAGGACAACTCCAAACTCAAAATTGGAGTGATCTTCTCCTACTGAAAGTAAAAGTGCATACACAAGTAAAACATTTTCTTGATCAGTTTAGAATAGTGTGGTGTGTGTATATCTGGGAACATAACTGTTTAAAAGTGTGATGCAACTTGATTTGTGTTAATTGTATGAAATGACTGTGCAGTTGTTGAATTGTTGCCATGATTGTATAAAACTAGTACATACTTTTGGCACGACCTGTGGTGTTCCTCATTCAGTGGCTGTGCAGATTTAGGTGCTTGACCAGATAGTTACTGTGCACAAATGCAGAGTAGCATGTTAGAAACAGGTTGTTCTATTTGAGTAGCCTACTATCCAGAAGCAGGTTGTTTTTCACCAAACTGCTCCACTGCTGTGAACATGTGACATTTCTGTTCTCATCGTGGCTGTTTGTTGTCTAACAGATTAGGGCAGTGAGACCTCAGGTTCTGATGAGGCTCTCCAAGACCAAGAAGCACGTCAGCAGGGCCTACGGAGGCTCCATGTGCGCCAAGTGTGTGCGTGACAGGTAAGAGAATTTCCCTTCATCTGACCTTCACTGAGAAACTGGAATGATAATGTTGAATACATTGATGAGACAAAACAGAATAAAATGAAATGTTTAGTCTCAGATGATGGACATAAATGTTGGCTTGCTTATGCATTTGGTCTAAATTGACTTTTCTTTTATTCTCAGGATCAAGCGTGCTTTCTTGATTGAGGAGCAGAAGATCGTTGTGAAGGTGCTCAAGGCACAGGCACAGAGCCAGAAATCTAAGTAAAATGTGTATTTGTATTGCCACAATAAAAAATGACAAACAAATCCATTTCCTGCTGTGATTTATGATGCTCGCTGTACGTGACTGGGGGGCTTTGGTCTTTCAAAGACTTGCACATCATAAATTAAGACTATTGCGGATGGAGTGATGCCAAACCTACAAGTTAAAAGAAAACAGTATTTGATAAAGGAAGGATTGTAATGAACTTGGAATTGGGGTGAAGATACATGTCTGACCTTATAGTAATGGTACCACGTCTTATTTTATGGTGACTGTTTAGTGTAGTTCTTCAAGGAGGGAAAAGTGACTGCGGTTCTTCGATGCACCATCCAGAGTGATTTGCATTAGGATAAAATATTTGGATAGTCAATATTGGGCAGCTACACACCAGAGGCTACATAAACTTCACTTTAATGACAAATCACAAGTGGTCCTATCTGTCTTTAAATAAAACGCATACTACACTGGACAACTGAAATTCTTAAACTTGCATCATGCTACAGTAACTAAAATTTAAGACGACTTTACTTTTTTTTTAAATTATAGCAAAGAGGTTGTTTTCAGGTTTGTTTGTCAGCAGAGTTACATAAGTACTGAACCAATTTGCAACAAACTCAGGGATGGACCTTGGGCTGGAAGAACCCATTACATTCTGGGACAGATTTGGATAATTTGAGTTATGAATTAGATTTTTTTCTGTAAAGTCTGGTGCGTGATGGGTGACTTTGGCCTTTATATTTAACTGCTGCCTCTAACTGCGCCAGGTCAGCGCTGTCTGCCAAAACGAATGAGATTGAAGCATTAACCTCAAAGTTGATGTAAATTATCACATTTTTGGCTTAAAGCGGATTTTCAAATTAAAAGTAAAAAAAACAAAAAACAGTAGGATGGACTAGAAAAAAACATGTACTTCCGGGACACGTCAACGAAGTCGCTGCTCAGACGGACCTCAGCCAGCGGCTGCAGCTCAACGGCGCTGACAGGGAGCATTTCCACAAACCATGGAGACTTTATACAGCATACCATTTTCTGTGCTTGAATGTCCAAATATAAAGCTGAAGAAACCGTCATGGCTGCACATGCCGTCGGCTATGACTGTGTACGCGGTCGTGATCGTGTCCTACTTTCTCATCACAGGAGGTAAATGAATGTCCGGAGCTAACGTTTATCCCAGACGGCTAGCTTAGCCGAGAGCTAAACTTATAGTCTTTATCATTTAATGTCAGCCTCGTTTCATCTCCGGTTAGACTAATGTCAGATATTATAGGCTTTGCTTGTTTGTAAATCAGCCTGCTAACATTAACGCTAGCATGCAGGTAAACAATGTAGGACAGGGTAGGCTAACTTCCCGGCTAAGCTAGCACCAGATACCAATTGAATTAATCCATTTGCTTGATACGGAAAAGTGATTGTGAGGCAGTATAATTTAAGATCAATTCCTTCAGTAGGTTTAGTCGTTATGTTGTGGTGTTAAGCGAGCAATTAGTTGTTAAGTGAGCTCACACTCTTGAAGTTGTGTTGTGGTCAGATTGATGCCTAATCCCTCAATTCCCTAAACTCTCTTTTTCACACTATAGGTATCATCTATGATGTTATTGTAGAGCCACCAAGTGTGGGTTCAATGACTGATGAGCATGGACACCAGCGGCCAGTTGCCTTTTTGGCATACAGGTATGACAGTCGTGATTCTATGGGATCAAGCAACTTAAAGAAGCAACCCTTAAAACATAGACCTGCTAAAGTGGAGTGGACAAGTAAAGCACCGGTAAATGCATCCTCATTTGTTTTCCAGGGTAAATGGCCAGTACATTATGGAAGGACTGGCCTCCAGTTTCCTCTTCACGATGGGAGGCTTGGGCTTTATTATCCTGGACCGCTCCAATGCGCCAAACATTCCCAAACTCAACCGCTTCCTGTTGCTCTTCATCGGTTTTGTCAGTGTCCTCCTCAGCTTCTTCATGGCCAGAGTGTTCATGCGCATGAAGCTGCCGTAAGTCTGAACACGTTTCCAACTAAAAATGATGCTGCACATGTGAATGTTTTGTCATTCAGTTACATTAAGTTTGTCTTAGAAAACTGTCAGCGTCTTTACAATTCTGTCTCTTGTCTTTCCAGAGGATACCTCATGGGCTAAAGACACAAACAGCACACTTAAAGGGATTCAAATGGACAGATGACATATGGGGACCCAACAGGATTTCAGCCAAAATTATGGTTAAAAATATAATCAACAATTCATAAGGACTCAAAGCACTGACCTTGAAGAAATTAGATTTGGCTGCACTGACAGTTTCAAACTGGCTCGTTTTCATTCGTGTTCAGTGACTTTCTTTCCTCTTTACTTCAGTGTTCCAAACAAATTAGTGCAATGGATCAATTTTCTCTTTAGCAGAGCTTGCCACATGAAGCCCTGGGACTGGCACATCATCATTACCAGGAAAACTCTGCAAGAAGCTACAAGTACTTTACAGTGGGAGAAATGATACTGGAGAATTAAAAGGAAAGGAAGTTACTGGACATTGTTGGGTTATAACCATTGCTTTGAAACCACACTTAGCATTAGCTTGTGTGACTTATGTGGGGGGGGGGTGGATTCTGAATAACAATTTAGTTGTATGTTTTTGTCAATGAGAAATCCTTGAACCTGCCACAGTTGAATTTTTGTATGAGGTTGTGAAATAAATCTTCCTTTCCACAGCTGTTTGCAGTCATGTATATTTATGAAAAACATTTTCTCTTCTGCACAGTTTTAACTACATATAAACAAAAACAAAATTGGGTAGAAGTAACGTGACTGCAGCTGTTGTAATGGCCAGGCCTCTTTGCATCTGTCCTATTTGGGAAATGTGGATTCTATAAAAGCAATGTATTCTGCCCTCCAGAAGATGGCGTCATATCCACTAAGTCCCTCACAATTTTGAGCAGTAACAGCCTCAAATTCTCAACAAATATTTAATGGAGATAAAATTTTGATGTAATTTGCCCTGTGTGGAAGACATCCAGGCTCTTATAATTGCTTTTCAAGTGAATACCTTACATTTTAGGGTTGTTCTAAGTTCACATGAGTTTTTCTAGTCTAGTTTTTGATTTCAGTCAGATCCATTATTTGGCTAAACCCTGCATCTAGTACACATCCTTACATTGAATGTAAGTGCCAACTTTAACTGCCATCTGGTGATTTGGCACTTTAACCTGTATTCTCGAGAGGGAAAGAATATTTCTAGTGATAAATACAAGTGGAGATGTACATAGAAGCAGCATCAAAAATAGCTGTCGAAATAAGACAAGGCTCTCGGAACTATTATTCACATCATTTTTTGCATTCTGTTTCCAGATAATGCTACAAATCATCCAAGGCAGTTTCATATACTGCACAATAGGAAGACATATTCAGTCCTGTGAAGTTCCTCCCACTCATGACCCAGTGCAAAGGTTCCAGAGGGCCAAATGTAGCATGAGAAAAGAAAAAGGCTCTTTACACTTAAGTCCAGATGTGGTCACTAGACTGTCATTGAGGCAAAAAGGAAATCCCAGAGATCAAGCACCTGTGCACTGCCATCCAAGCAGACATGGGAAACGCAGTTCACAGCTGTAGAGCCAAATGCTTTTTAGCAGAAGCACCACAAACAACCCAATCAGGATAAGTCAAAGCCAAAAGCTAACAGAAAACCTAAGTAATTTAACTACATCATTTTAAAGAGAAATATTGCACAACCCTGAGAAAAGCCTTTATAAAGTGCAGTCTCCACAGGCCTCAAATACATTAAGTCCATAGATGCTTGTTATCAAAATACAAATTTAATCTGTAGACTGTCTGGAGCTGAAGTACTTTATCCAAGTTTTCACCATGTCTAATACACCCATTCACGACTGAAGATGTGCCACAGCTGCACCTTTTTTTTGAAGCAGAGGAAAATAATCTTCCTTCGTATTGTTATCAGTGCATCTTGAGTTTGTCTCCAAAGAGTTCATGTTCCTATATTTTAATGCAAAACTAAGTACAAAGCCTCAATGAGTAAAAGTTAAATAACTCTGAAAACATCTCAAAACCCACTTTACTTTGTCTTATCTGCAGAAGATAAAGTGGGTTTTGAGATGTTTTCAGTTTCATTCTGGGTTTCCTGATGGCATAAACAACAGGTGGCCATTTCTCCCCAATGAATCAGTCAGTGCGTCACTTGCCTCTCCAATAGCCTGAGACTTAAGCCAACTCATTTTCCTGAGTCTGAGGAAGACATTGTTCTTTTTAATGAACACTGAAGATGAAGGGCCTCCTGTCTGAGTACATACAAACTCAACCACATCCAGTTTGTTTTTTTTATTTAAAAAAAAAAGGGAACTTTGGTAAATAATTGCAGACTTGTCAAACAGTGACTAAGATAACCTGTAGGTGCAGTGAAAACAAGAATGGTTAGTTTTCACTTGTTCCACAAATACTTGATTCAAGCTGACCCCCCTAGAAAGCAGAAGTCTTGGTTTTATGTCCCCTTTGGATCAATACAGAATCAGTATTTTATTTATTACAGTGTATTGATCTATGCAGGTATTCCAGACTCAAAAACAGCAAGCAGTGTTCACTGAGTAAAGCTGCGTTTTTAATGCAAAAGCCACATTGAGATGCAGTTACATGTTTGAATTACACATTCTGGTTTATTAAAAATCATGATTCCCTGATAGTCATGGACAAGTAAATATTGGCAAAAAACACTTCACATAACATTGTAACATCCACAATTAGGTTTTTTTTGCACCAGAGTAAAATCATTAGACCTGCTATTCTAAACAAGTGGCTTGAGTCCTTGTGTAATTAAAAGTAGTATCTGAGAAGACACTGCAATCTCAGACAATACATTAAAGTTAGGTTAAATGTTAAAGGGAACTCTTCCCTTGAATTGTGTTACCTCCAAAATGTAGGTCCGTTATCAGTTCTTGAACTACGCAAGATATAAACTGTTAGGTTCACAGGAAACGTTATGTCTTGAGGAGTTTGGTTTGTTGAGTAACTCCTTGACTGCTTCCTCTGCTCTGTACTAAACCACTGTGATACTGGTGTCCATTTTCATCAGTCGGCAGCTTGAGATACAATCATGAACAGATAAAGTTGAAATTAAAAATTAATGAAGCTGAAAAAAAAAAATTGGAAATTTAGAGAGCTCCTTTGAACCTTTTGTAGAAAAACAGCTACTTATGTTCTGTGTGCAAGATAATACTTGATAAGTGTTTAAGTCTTTGAAACAAAGTATGCTTATCTTTAGGACAAGAGTGTTTTGCAGCAGAGTCACACTTACCTTTCTTTTACTGCATTCACTCTCTGGATTCAATGTGCTGGGCAACTTCAAGCCTAATGCTTCCTCAAGTTCTGGAAACACAAAGACAATAACACAGCTCTTTCAGCGATAGGCTACAATTACACACCTTGATCTTTAAATAATGCACACGCCAGAAAGATGACGACATGTTGCAGCAACACTATCCCAGACCGCACTCCAGAGAAGAAAAAACAAAACCAAAACAAACAACTGATGGGTATATGCACCTGTGAGAATGTGGTCGATTTTCTCCACCGCAAGGTCGGCGTCCTCCGTCGTGAAGCACATGGGGGGTTTAAATTTAAGCACGTTGCGATGAGGTCCGTCAGCACTAAGAAGGATGTGCTGTTCCTTCAGCCTGGAAGAAAATATAAATGACTTTAGACTCTGTGGCTGTGTACAATTTAAATAATGTAGCTGAGTAAGTCTAAAAGCCATTTCCCCAGCAGATATTTTGTCATAGTTGAAAAAGCACAGGTGGAATTAATAAAACTGGAACGAGAGCGCTGGTCTGTCCACTGAGCCATGACGCACAGCAGCAGGCACATGAATGGGCTGCAGCCTTAATAAGTGATATTGATTACACCTGGGCTTTTCCTGCTGCACAAAATGTCTCCTGTGAAAAAAAAATTCAAATTGTAAGATGATTTTTTCTGTAAAATCTTGAGGCAATTATTTTTGTAAATGGTGTCTTTCCAGGCATTACACCGAAGTGACTTCATAAATAAAACACATCTTTCAACCAGACTGGAAGAACTGATGAAGTAATTATTCTTTATCAAGGTTCAGGTCATTTGAGGTCATGATAATAATTGAGAATGACATCATACGCAGCATATTGATTTCAAAGGCTGCGTGTGGATCGGCTTGTACAAATGAAATTACATTAATAGATCAAGAGGAGGAGGCTGTAATGAGCTCTCACATACACAAAAGTGCAAGTGATGTAGTTTTTACTATCTCACTTTATGTGATAAGCCTTCTGTGAGATGTGAGATTAGTTCTTCAAAGCTATCGTATTATGGTGGAACTGGTGGATAACAGCCCTTTGTAGTAAAACATAGCTGTGGAAGCAGAATTGCAGAGGTCAGAGAATAATGCTGAGCAAAAGCAAGCTGCATAATATGGTATCCTTGACCACTAACATGACATCCGAATTTAATCTGAATTCTTTCTCACACTTAAACTTACTTGTATATAACTTCTTGAGCCTCTGCCGTAGCAGGAGTGAGCTTCAACCTGTCCTTCACGAGCTCCACTCCGACAAAGAGGCCACAACCCCTGTATGATGTGACACCATTTGGTTAAGTGAGTTCTGAAAAATTAAAAAAATACTTACTTCTGAGCAATGTCATCCCTGACAAGAAGTAATCTGACATAAGTCATCTGGATCATGAAATCTTTGATGTTAAAATCATTATTATTATCACAATATTATCTTGGAATATTTATTTTACAAAAGTGGCAAGTTTCATGTTTGTTGGAATATAACGGCAGCTGTGAGTCCAAGGTAAAAATGTTGGAGAATCATCCACAATGTGTAACTGATAACCTGGGAAGTGCAGTCCAAAGCATAACTGGAAGAACAGATGAGGCCAGAAAGTTACTGGATTACATGTCAGCCCAGGATTTACAGGAACATGACAAACAAATAATGTAGTATTAAATCTCTAGTCAGAAATAGTCAGCAGTGTTCTGGATTAGCTTTACAGGACATGCACAAAACCAATCAGCTGTTGCTCATACTGTACCTGTGAGTGTGTGTGAGGCTGCGTCTTTGCCTACCTGATATCTCCGACCAGTGGATGCTTGTCTTTCTGCTTTACCAGCAGATTGGTCAGGTATCGCCCCACACGCAGCGCATTACCCTGAAGATCCTCTTTCACAATCACATCCAGGACGGCCAGACCAATGGCACACGACACTGGGTTACCCCCAAACTGAGAAATTTAAAACCACGCAGAGAGAGGAAAGATTACACCAAGGTTAGGTTCACACCACCAAGGAAATTTGCTGCTACTGAGAAATGAACCAAAAAGCAGTGTGATGTATTAAATATATCACAAACATCCATGATCATGGAGTCAGCATAGGGTTTATAACTGATATAAGACAAATCATTTCAACACACTTAACTCATCTACTGTATTTTGTGTGACTGGAGAAGAACATCACTGCAACATCATTGACAAGAGAGAAGTCATATTTCTTCTTTCACAGGAAATAGCTGTCACCTGAGACTGTCAATGAAAAGAAATCTGGCTAGAATAGAATGTTATTCCCCCATAATGTGGAAAACAGATGTGTTGATACGCTTTGTAAATACAGACTAGAACTTTGTGTCAAGGATGAGGTCAGGTCAGTGCCATTTCTGGTCAACTTGGGACAGAAAGCAGTCTGCTCCTAAAATTGATGATTGTTATAATTATTAAACTAAAATATGACTTCTTGTTAATTAATTGGATCAAACGTATAGATTTCTGATTTGTTCTCTTACTGTATTGAAATACTCCATTCCAGTTGACATGAAGGCCTCTGCCACCTCTCTGGTCGTCACCACACACGACATGGGGTGACCATTGCCAATAGGCTTCCCCATGGTGACGATGTCAGGCACAAAGTCCTCTCCCTGAAGCTGGAACGCCCAGAAGTTGGTGCCAACACGCCCAAAGCCCACTTGGACTTCATCAGCGATGAAAACGCCCCCTGCTTTACGGACATGTCTGTGGAGGAGCAGCGAAATCCATGGGTGTGGAGGCAGACTCAGGTATTAACTGAACTCAAATAGGTTCAACAGTACACAAGACACAATGACTCAGAATGACATCAGTCCATAAATGATGTTTGCAATTATTATGAAGAGTGAAAAAGTTTAAAATGTAGGCCTACTAAGTATGAACAAGATCAATCTCTGCAGCCTCTTGGGTACGTACTCTGCCACTTGCTGGAAGTAACCCACAGGAGGAATGACCTGCCCACCACAACTCTGCAATGACTCAGCAATAAAAGCAGCAATCTGCGCAAGAGAAAAACACATGAGGTCTATCAATCTGAAGCCAGACTGATAAACTGGAAAAGAGGAGGAGTCCTGGCATGACTTGTGCAACTGTAGGTCACTGTGGTGAAAAATGAAAATTCTTGGCAGTGCATCCACTTGAAAAAAGTAAAGCTATATATTTCATGAGATTGGCAGGGTGCAATTTATAATAACATAAATGTATTTTTCCATGTGTTACTGCACTCCTTTTTAAATGTTGGTTTTCTCCCGTAGAAGCATATCTGCACAAACAGCCATTAAAAACTGCATCATGTATTCTGTATAATCTCTGGCCTGACAACACGTCCCTCTCACCACTGGATGCATGGACATACCCTCGGGTTGTGCTTTTAAACATTGGACAAGTTTGGACACAGAGAGTCCTCTACACATGTTCTTGTGATCTGGGATTTGACCCTAAAAGCCAGAGTCGTTGGCCTGAACCTGAGAAATGTGAGAAAAATTGAAAGCGGAGATAAAAGGAGGAAAAAAGGAAAGGTGGAAAATTTAAATCAGCACCCATAAATAAAACAAAAAATAAAAGGGGTCAAAAATAAACTGCCATCGAAGACAAGATTTTTAAAATATTATACAGGATTATAAAGGACCACAGCACAGTTTGGATATAAAAAAACAAATCAGCACAATCAGCTATTTTATTATTATAATAGTAGAAATCTCAATTCTACGGACACACAAACACACTAGCATACCAGTTTTAACTTTGTATAAGACTTTTTGTTATCCAGGTCATCCTTCTAGGAAAGAAAATGAATGATCCTTAAAAGGAGACAATCAAGCAACATGTAGCCATGTTAAACACATTCCTGAGGTTATTGCTGCAATACAAAGTTTATCTTGCTTCAAATGACACATAATAACACAACAATATTAGATACTAACTGTACCTTGCCTCCTTTCTTGTGGACTTTGTCTATTATATCTTTGACTTCATCTGCATATGCTGTCGCAGGGTCAGGATTGTCTGCTCTGTATTTGCCTCTGTACACATCTGGGCTCGGAGCCTGTTCAGGAAGCAAGAAGTTGAGGCGTTGAGTGCTTTTGTAAAACTTTCTTTATATTTAACATATTTAATAGATGATGGAAACCTAAGTAGATAAGTAATTTTAACCAACTGCTTTGTTACATATCCAAATATCCTATCTTTTGTAGCTTTACGGAGTATGATGAAGTAAAGAATATTAAACACATTAAATTCTTTTAAAATACTAAAACAACAAAATTCAAGCATCTGTACATTTCCATGGTAATACAGTATAATTTCCATGGTCTGTAGCAATGGAAGAGATAGTGTTTCGGGTCAATTTTGATTTAAACATACAAAATCTTATATCTAATAACCGCATAACAACATAAGTTTGTTGTGACTAGTGTTCTACAAAATTAAGCAATCTTTGATTTGACATGCAGAATGTTACCAGCCTAAAATCTGCCGAGCATACAGTAAGGTCTGAGACCACTGGCCTTCTCGACCCCACTGTGTTTGACTGTTCTCTTGTGCTGTTCTATGAAATCAATCAACTATGAATGTAACAGAGCTCCTTCTGAATTATCTGCCTACCATATGTTGTCACATTCAGGCCACACTTGTCTATCTCAGTTTGTGTGCATCTGGAGATTTATGCAAACATATGTGATGATATAGTTGTTTTGGAAGAAAAGTATTATCTTTTTGTGAAGGGGTGAGCAGAGACCTCAGTGACCAATATCTTAACCACAGCTTGAGTCCTCAGTTTCTATGGTCATGAATAAAATATGCAAGCTGGTGAACTGCCCCGCCTCTGCCATGTAACACTAGAGCTGGGTATTCCTCAAGTTGCCATGTGAAACTACACCAATGACATGAAGGAATAGGCCAGAATTCACAAATCAACACTTACAATGCAGTGAGAACTCTGGAAACTAGATTTTATAGCTTCTCTTGTCATAAGGATTTTCTGTGGTTTTCTCAAATGAGCTTTTGGTCATAAACATCTTCAAGCTGTCCTTTTAAAATAATGATAAAATTCAAAATTGAGGAAGAAAAGGGAGTCCAATAATTTTGTATTTCACCAACTTTAAGTTGGGGGAGTCAGATGAAAAATATCAGTATCAGTGAAGCAGAAGCAGAGATGCCTGGTTTTTCTGTTGAATACTGAGGTTCAAGCCATGCTGAATATTGACATTACAGTATATGATTTGTGATGCTACTGACTCAACAAAGGTGCTGTAAAAGGAGAGCAAGCTTCTCGGTCATTGTTGATTCTATGACATCACGTTGGTGTATGTTGGGTGTGGAACCAGGACATGAACACTTTGCTTTGTGTCACTGCAGGGTCACTGTTTCAGTTCAACTGTGCAGGTTGTTGTGTACTTCATATTTTTTAACTAAAAAGGAAATACACTAATGTGGCTATGCTGTAGCTATGCATACCACTGTATGATTGGGCTGTTTGGTTAATAATAAAATCCTATTTTTGGCTTCTGTGATTATGAAAGTGCCACCAGGGTAGAGCTAAAACCTTTGCCTTTGACACCAACAGTAAAATGCCTTCCTCCAAAAGCATTTCGATTACGTCTAGACTTGAATTTGTTGTAAAAAGCACTTCTATCTCATGCTTCTATCTCTTACTGTCCATCTATTTTTCCACACAAACACACTTGTGTCCACATGTGTGCAAGGTGTGAAGAGTCAATAGCCTGCCAAGGCCCAGTAGAGCAAGTTGAGTCATGGTGTTTTAATGGTGTGCAGACGGACAGTCAGGAAGAGAAAAAACACTCACCACATGGACAAATTGATTCTGCTCAACATCTGACAGCTGGTGGAACTTATACGGACTGATGTCAATGAGTGATGAGACGTGGCCATGGTATGCACTGTCAACAAAGGTCACACACCACACCAGTCAGTTCTCTCAATTGCAATATCTTGTGGACTATTAGAATTTTGATTAAAACATAGCTATAACTATAAGTGTAACATAGAAGCTCACTAAATAAAAGGACTTTCACCTCTCATTATCATTTACATACTCTCATTTTGCTCATCTGGCAAGGCACCAGGGGTTTTCGACCAATGACAGTAGCACTTACTTCTCCAACGTGATGATGTCTTTGTGGCCACTGTACTGCCATGCTAGTCGAAGGGCCAGGTCATTGGCCTCTGAGCTGAAGTTCAAAGGGGCAAGGGTTACTCTAAGTTACTCAGTCACCACAAAATACACAGGTGAAGCCATGGATATCATTTTTACATCAGACACAGTTTCATGTTTTAGTTACTTACTGTGTTCTCAAAATATGCTAATCTCTTTGTTAACTCTACAGGAGCTGTAGGTGGCCCAATGTCAGCTGATTAATATTAGCATTAACCCAGTTGTGTATTATTTTATGATACAGCAACCTGCCATTTAAATGGCAAAACCTACTTCTGGTACATTAACAAGAACTAGTTTTGCACGTTTAAAATTGAATCACATTAAAAAAACACCAGAGATGACTATCTGGATGTGAAACCATCATATAAAATCCATTTGCATCTGGCTGATATTGTTTGAGGGGTGCACTGGTAAAAGGTTCAGCTTTTAAATTGGCTCAGTGGGGGTTAGAAAAAAGACAGGCCTCTCTTGTTTTTCCCAGTTGCAAATTTTACTCATACTACAAGACCAAAAGTATATTGCCATGCAAACATTACACCTGTATGTGATTGTTCAACATTTCATTCCTAACTGGGGGCAGTAGCATCTTGCTGTAACAGCTTCCACTCTTCCTGTGAGGCTTCCACAAGATTTTTAACGTACTGGTGCACTTGAGTATTATTGTGCACACATTTACTATGTGTCCTCAGGTTTATAACTTCTGTATGTTTGTATAACTTTTGCATGTTAATGATTGTATATGGATCATTGTGTATAGTGGTGTCAATAAGTAACCATGCCAGACTGGTTGAGTTGGATAACTCAATGTCTGTGTCAAGACATGAATCCATGCATGAATTAAAGAATGCTGAATATGCATTATATTACGACACATTTCTTTTGTTTGGAGGTGTAGACCAGGAATACTGCTGTGGGACATTCACTTTCGGTTTTCAATACGCTGTCAAAGGCCCCATTTTTTGCCCTAAAATCAGACTTGAAGAACTTTAAGACAACTGTTTGCAACAGTTGTCTTAAAATCTAAGTTGTTTTTCCTTGATTACAGTTAGCCAGATAGCCACGTTTGGACAATACCCCTACTTATCTTATAGCACTGTGCTTCAGAGCAATCTTTATTGCTTCTCTTGTGGGTAGTCCTTTTGCGGAGAGTCCACCTGAGGCTACAGATCAGTAGATATGAGACATGAATCAAAAGGCCATTCAGCCTCCAGTAACTCTTTCATGATCTAGACTGTGCCCTAACGAACCCTCACCGATCCACACCCAAAAAACAAGTCGGATATTCCTTCATGTTGTTTTTGCTGTTTGAGGAGTGGCAAAAATTCAGACATACCCAGAGTTGACAAAGTAGCACACTGACAGCTTTTCAGGCAGTGTGGCCTGCAGCCTCTGGGCATAGAGTACAAGGTTGTCATGCAAAAAACGTGAGTTGGTGTTAAGTAGTTCCATCTGCTGAGATCCTGCCTTCACCACATCAGGGTGACAGTGGCCCACTGAGAAACAGAAGAGAGAATGCACACAGGTTTAAAATTGGACCTTATGGATGAGACAAAAACAGACACTTTAAATAAGTTATAAGTTATTTGAGATCAAAAGAAAATATACCATGAGAACTGATATTAAAGGAACATAAAAAGAGGCCATCTGCTGACATCAAAGTACCGACCTGGTGACATTCTGTTCTGTTCCTGTCTCTGTCTTCAAGTCGAGCAGGTGAAGTGATTTTAAACTAGGTGTTCATTACATGACAGTATAGTACGGGAGATAAGCTTGTTAAATCATTCTGGTTGAAACCAGTCCTCTATTATAACACCTTTATAACACCACATTTGAATGGTGTGGACAGCGTGGAAGAGAAAACTCATCTCTCGTGCGCTTAAGTGTATTCATTTTGATGGAGGTGAAGAAATCTGATGTGCTACATATTTCAGTGCATGTGTGTTTACCATGAGCCACATTGTTAATGCAATCCAAGAAGCGTTGTCCCTTTTCATCATACATGTACTGGCCCTTGGCTTGGACAATCTTGATAGGGTCATGGCTGAAGAAAATCTTACAGGACGGCCTGCAGAGGAGCTAAAATTAATACTGTACAAAGTGTTCCCTTCTCTCTGATTTTTCTGTTGCATAGTGCTAATAAAACGACAAATACAATAAATATAACACAACACAGTACAATACACACACATAGCTAACAGATAAAGACAAAGTGGGTTGAATGAAATAAAAACGATTTCATTAAGCTTCTGAGCTACAAATGTAATAACTGATTAAAATGCAAACTACCACAGTGTTAAACTAACCCGAAAATACATAACCAATATAATATTAGGTTTGTTGTGGAACAAATTCTCTAAATTTCGGTATAAAAAAGTTGAAACTATTTCATTGTAGTTTACATTGTAGTTTACAGGCGGACCGCTGTTGACCACTGTCATCTTCCTTGGAAACTTTGTGGCGTTATCTGTCGTTATCTTACCCAATGTGCCTCTTCCTCAAGTCTATCGTCTTCTTTTTCTCAAACCTTTCCACAGACATCCTGATGTTTTCCAGCTGGGGGACGACGCGCACTGGCAGATGAGCTCCATGTGGCTCGAGCAGAAATAGCGCGGCTTTATACTCACACGTGCGCGCTCGTGAGACGGACGGTGCCGGGCGAGGAGCAGCGGCTCGCGCGGTTCTCTCGCGCTGCCGTCGCGGCGCTGTCGCCCCGCTGTGACGGCCACAGGTGCCTCGAGGACAGTCACGTGTCGAGATATGCGCTGGTTGTTTAACACCTGTTGTACATCTGTTTGTAAAGTACTGCGTGTTTTCATCATGGGAATTTGTTCTGGTTTGTGTAGCAGTACTTTACTGTTAATGTTATGCTACTGAGCTCAGATTTCTTCATCAGGTAATGTCATTTTTAATCATCTACATATATCAAACAGCTGTAAACTGGGGGAATAACAACCTTTATTTCCCTTAAGTTTAGGCATTTTCATTTTATACTTATTTATACTAGTCCAAGGTAATGGAGAAAAGTATAATATCTTTTTCATTTGAGCAGGATTCAAAATAAGCAAACTCTCTGTGTAACACAAGTTGCTGAGTTGGTGCATTGATGATAACCAATAAAACCAAGTCTATTGTATAATGTATTGAAAGACTGTGTTTATTTGGCTCCAACAGTACAGTCATATGAAATGTCATCTTGAAATGTAGTAGTGTGTGAACACACAAGGGTCAAAGAATTTGTCAATTTTGTGGGTAAAAAAAATGTGTAACACAAATTTCAAAACATAAACTAAAAAAGAATCACAACCAAAAAATGTTTTTGTTTCGAAAAAAAAAGAAAAAACATGATATATTGATGTAGATATTGATTTTGCTTTGTATTTTTGCTTCTGTACCAAGACTATTTTATTTTGGAGAGAATCTGGCTATACAAGTATGGCTGCAGTGCACTGGAGGGTATAGAAGCATAAGAGACCAGTACTCATAGGAGACCAGTGTTGTCTTTTCAACAAAATGCAGTGGAATACTGAGGATTAGTCAATGCTAACCAATACTTTTACTCTGAAAGGATTTGATGAGTAAACAGTGGTATAGTTTGTTACATTTGTTTAAAGTAAAACTTTATGCAACAATGACTAATACACAGAAGCTGGATATTAGTAAATCCTTTTGGAGCTAGTCACCAGCTCTGCCAATACTGATATGTAAATAAATGTTTGAAATATTTTGGCACTTCTGCTAATAGCAGAATAAAACTAAACCTTAACAAAGAAACACAACAATCAAAAAAAAACAAAACAAACAAACAAAAAAAAAAAACTCAATAAAAAAATTAGCTGCACATGCTAAAGATACAGCACCTTGTGAGAACAAATACTGTAACAAAGGCTGGAAGTCAACACACAAAATAATAATAAAAAACATTGCAAAAAAATTAGTAAATATTAAGTAATGGAAGTATCACTTTAAACACAAGTGAAGGGACAGTTCTGAAGAAAAAAATAAACCAATCTAAATTGAGATTTAATGAAAGGTCCACGTTTATATTTGTTTCTTTGTCTTCTGGTAAATCAACATTTTCTTTCCAGGTAGTGGTATACAGGGTAGCATGACTGAACAAATGGAGCTATAGAGATCACAGTTATGTGATATTTCAGCTGCATTTGATGCTACAAATATTAACCAAAGTATAAATTGCACTTCTTGTCAAATGAGCACACATTTTAACAGTACATTAATAATCCACTATACATATATCAAACTACATTCAATGCAAAGAGAAGAGAGAGAAAGAGAGACAGAGAGAGAAGAGAAAGCATGAGAAGAAGCTGTGATATTTACCGCGGTTTTATTGGCTGGGCCTGTCAACATTCAGGCCATCAGTACTTAGCTGTAATAGTTAGCTTCCTGACACACTAAATTAAATAAAAGCAGATGTATTCCATGGTAAGGCCTATAATCTGGAGTGAATACACACTGTAATTTGTAAAATGACCAACTTCTGTCACACTGTAGCATTTGCGTAACATGCCTTGGTATGATCCAAAATACGTCATATCAACAGAGACGCAGCGGAAACTGACATCAGAAGCCAAAACAACTGAAAGGAATGCTGTTTAGAACCAAAATGCCTTCATTTAAGAAATTATAGAAAAATAAATAATGTACCACTTAAAATAATTGAAACAAATACACAAATATATGCACAAAAACTTAAAATTGTTACATACATAAAACCCCAACAACAATAAAGAAACCTGTTGTGTAGTTCTTGCCACTGGTAGAGCACATCAACTGAGCTGTTGTTGACCTACTATCAGTTAGCACCATTATAATCTATACAGATGTACATCCATTCTTTATAATGATGAGATGAACTGTACAATCAAACAGAAACTGTATGGGAATCAATCTTCTTGAGTCTACCTGTGGTTGCTGCTACATCACAACAAACTGTTGGATTTTTCCTCACGTCTGCCCTTACAGTAAATCATTCATGCATGTTGAAGAAAAGAATAAGAACTGTATCACCTCGCATAGCACCTACTATGTCAGAAGGCTGAATATCAGTAACATGAAAAGATGAATTGACTGTGGTGGGAAAACATAAACCTCGCTCTGATCTACTGCTCCATTTATTTTTGCTCCATTTGATATGGAATGTGACATAACTGACCACCAGTTAGCTTGTGGTTTATTAATGGAAATTGACTCAACTGTGTCTATTAAATTCAGCTTTTCTGGCACTGTATTAACATTTTCTATATGTTTAAGACAATACATAAGAAGTGTGACTCAGCTAAAATGGTTCTATTCAACAAAATCTGCCTTAATCTGAAACACCAGTGACTGTGTATTCAATGAAATCTGATTCTTGTTTTGTTAGAGGTGAAACCCTGCATGAAACAAAGCTGGACACTCAGCTCCTCTAAAACAATGCCTGTTTTCAACATTTAAGAAAACCCATAAGTAATAAATTGTGTACATGCAGTAAACTGACAACACTGTACAAACAACATCCCATACAACAAGTCCAGAATGAACAAGTAGCATATTTGTTACGATGCTGGACAATGAGCTTCGAGTTATATCAGAGCCTGTACAGTCAAGATGGATGCAATCTTACTGTATGCCCGGGTGACGCTATAACCTAATGCTAATTCAACATCCTATAAAAAAAATCATGTGAAAAACAGTGCGCAATGTGTCTTTTCAATACTCTCAGACAAAGCTTAACCCTTCTGAAATAAACACCATTCCAATAATTAAAAACATGATATAAAGTTTTACATTTCTGATAAAGGAATGAATAAAAGCTTGAGGCACCAAAGGCTATTATACACAAAATACAAACAATGTTTAAGAATGAGAGCAAAAAAAGAGAAAAAAAACAAAGAAGAAAAAATATGATTGCATTCTGTTGACGCTCTCAGTAACCCTGAAGCGTTTCTTGTCAGGAGAGGCAGATGCTCCAGCTGATCTCCTTGGAGATCGATGAGCGACTCTCCTGCAGAATCCATTCCCGTGCTCAGGAGGGGGTCCATGAGCAGGCCTGTCCAATCTCAAATCCTTGCGAGCTCAATTTGTTTTCATGTCGGTGCAGTGAGACTGCCAAGTTCTCCCCCCTTGTCCGGAGACGTGTGCGACTGTTGGAGGCACCGCACTAATGATGCTGAGCCAGGAGTGCAACAGTGAAAACCTGCTGATATCATACCCTCTACAGGCATCACAACAATAAAGCAACAATAACCAACAGCTTTACTTTCTGGGGATTTTCAGGCTACCAGCCATGGCGTGACTCCCTTGGGAAGATTAAAGGAAAGCAAAAATTACTAATTCAGAGCTCTGGGTTTGTTTGTTTTTTTTATGTTAGTGTTGTTTTTCTTTTCTGCAGAAGTCATGACGCAACCACAAAACAGTGACATGTATGTACAACACATAATTATAGTTTCAGTACACTACTCATGCTTTTGCAGGGGTCAGGGGTGCAATGTTCTGTTTTGGCACAGTCTTTTTTGTTGTTTTTTTTTTTTAGTCTTCTAGAAAATGGTGCTGCATGAATGGGTGGTGAGCTTGTTGAGACGAAACAACACAAAACACCTAGCGGTTGGTGTTAGAGAGCCAGTCCAGATCCCCTGCCTTCACTTCCTCCTCCTCCTCCTCCTCCCACGTCTCCTTCCGCCCCTGTGAATCTGGCCGGGCCGCGGCGCTCCAGTCTGAGCCATGCAAAGACTAAAGAGACAAGTTCTGCCACCAGCCAAGGATCTGAACTCCACCACAATGTGGATGTGAGAGAGCTGACACACACGTTTTTCCACACAGCGTTGTGAGTAGAAGCAGCTTAGGGCGTGAAACTTGGGACGTATATCTCTTTTTGTTGTACACATAGACTTCTTTTTCTTTTAGACATCTTTTCCATTAAAAAAAACTATAAATACCATAAAAGAAGCATTATTTACAAACTCCATGCGTTTCGGGTTAGAGTGATCACTGCAAGAAAAACACAGGAGAGAGAACGACATGAAGATGGAGGCGTTTTCATTACACCAGCTCTGCTAATACTGGTACAATCTGAGTGAGATTTTCACATTCAAAAGCTCCTCTAACTTTTTAAAAATGAAAACCCATGCAGACATAGAGAAGCAGAAACCGACATAAAAAACTGATGCAGAGTGAACTCAATATATCCACATATATTGCGCACACTGCAGTTCCATGAGTGAAAGCTGTCACATTACTCAAAGGCTGTATCTAATCGTCTTACCTTCTGCCAGCATCCAGGCATTGGTAATCCATCTGGGCCCTATTCAGAGAGAAGGAGCAGGGAAGAAAAAAACAAATGTAAGACTGTAAGAGAAATGGCGGCTTCACTGTCAGTTATACACATAGACAATACGAGTGCATTGCCAAGAAATGCCATTTTTACACATAAGTTCAAATCACAAAGTTGGAGATGTCGTCATAACGCCTACACTTCTCCAAACTGTTTTCTGGCAGGGAAACTTTGCAGCCAGACAAACTGCCCAATCAAAATAGAAATAAACCTATTTTGTTCAAAGAAAGTCCTGTTACTCTTTCTTTTATAATTGCAATGCAGTTGCAGACTGGTCGGTAAACATGAGCATTCTGGGCCATTACAAAGGCTTGGACACACAGGACTCCTGTGTATTGATCAATGATCAATTAGATGTGGAGCTGCTGACTTGTGATAACTGCACTGCTGTTGCATTAACTAAACTCTTTACATCACTATGTTGAGATTTGCAATATTCAGCAGTTTAGGGTTGGAAATGTCAAACTACACATACTTTCTCTGACTTAATGCAATTATGTGAAATTAAATTCTTCAAAGATATTAGAGTCAGGACCTTCATCAAAATACCCAGGAGACATAAAATTGTGAATATGACTGTGCTGGTTTGTGTGTCTGCACTATTGATGCAGGTGCCTTGTTTACTTGTCACTTTACTTGCCGTGTTTTTGACTGTATCTGTGAATGTTACGATGAACTTGTACAAAACTGCATGTGGTTTATTGCACGCGATACACAGCAAAATATATCTCATGCATGGAAACATGTGGAGTCTACATGTTGATTTTGTTTTAGTGGCCCCACAGTTAAGTTTAAATATGTCAACAAGTGAGCTGGGACAAAATCATATGATTTGGGGACACTATAACAAAAGCCAGTGTTTATCTTAATATAATGTTAATGGTAGCTGATTCAAGTAAATGAATGAAAATATAATTTAATGATATTTGTGATATTTGAATGTTTTCTTCTCTACTATGGCTGTTTTATTTCATTATTTATTAAACACAGTATACTTAATTTCACCCAATGGTATTTAAAGATGGATTTCAGTGCCACTCTTATTTTTTGACAACAGTGTTAGAGCTTCCATGCATTACACACCAATAATTCAGAAATAATAAAAAAAAAAAAAACATCATTCAATAAAGCATCAAGAAATTCATTTTAATCTGCTTGAAACAATCTGGAGTGAGCCAGTGAAATTTTTGATTTTCTCCTCTCTTCATGGTCTGGCCCAATTGGTACAAATACAGGAAGGGAAAAGGGAAGTTAACAGAGTAAAGGAGGGGTCCGTGCGACTGTAGCATGGGTAACTCATCAGTAAAGGAGTCTATGTTAGCGTCAGGTTAAAAGATAACTGGTCCATAGAAGAATCAGCAAGAAGGAAACAGGATCTAAGCAGAATGCTTTTCTCCAGGTTTAATCAGGGGAATGAGAGGATTCAGTTAGAGGGATAGATTTAGGTATCACTTATATCGATAATCATTTGTTTTTTTTGGTATACTTGACTTGTAATAATGTATATCAGCTAAAAGAGGCTGCTTGCGGTCAGAAAGTTAGTGAGGTAATTGTAGGTGTGTGCTTTTTTTAACAATTCATGAATGGATTGGAGTTGTACTTGTGATTCGAATAAGGTGTATTCATGCTTGTTGAGCTCTCAGGTCATGCATGGTTGTGTTTCAGTAATGACTGAAGGTGAGAGGCATGCATGGGTAAGAGGTGGAGGAAAAAGAGAAATACTGTACCAATTGGCATGGGGCATCCAGCCCGTCCAGACCTGGCTGCCCTGGTTCCCCCTTTTCACCCTTAAATCCCCGGAAACCCTGTTTGCAAAGATGACCTAGGAGTGTTACTGGGAGAGAGGTGGACGACCCTTAACCCCTGCATTTGTCCACTGTGGCAGACACAAGGGGCAGGGACGAGGGAGGAGCTGCCCTGTGAGCTTTCCGATACCACAATCCAGCCCAATTACATGTTTTTCAGTATCTAATGGCATGTTTCTGTGTCTGAATTGACTCTGTGTTTCAGGTTACTGTGGTGTGGTGGAACCCTGGTATCGGTTTCATCACAGGGCGCTCATCCGTGTTTGGGACACAACTGCTCTACACGGCTGGGAGGTGATTTCCAGCTCACAGTTGGGACATACCAATGGGCAGGGTGCATCTAATCCAGGGGCACCCTGTTCTCCTTTCTCGCCCTTAGGCCCTTTTTTGCCCTTCTTTCCCTTCTCCCCCTGTGGATACAACGGTTTGGTCAAGTTAAAATCATTTTTTGAACATTTGGGAGAGCACTGCTATTAGAAGGGGAGAGATTAAAAAAGAGAGGCTATTGGCCCACAAAGGAGAAAAACACATTATCAGTGTTAGATAGGAGGGGAAACCAGACAGTACTGGGTATTCTAAAAACATTCCTCAGGACAGGAAGAGGACAAAAAAGGGGGAATAATACAGTGGGAAGGAGTGGAAAACAGCTGATCACCAAAAGGGGTGTCAAGGGCACAAAGGATGAGAAAGAGTAGCAGGGAAAAAAACCTCCAGAAAGACAGAATTAAATCTACTACACAGGTTCAAACTGTATCCCTTCAGAATAAAACACTTTGTTATAAAATGTTAGTGAAACTGAATTATGTGAGAATAACATTTTAGTATCAAAATTCACAGATGTAATATCACCAGTACATTCTCAGCTATAATGAGATGAAATGGGTCATGTTTGGTGTATAATTGTACCTGAAATTGTATGAGATTGCAGCAACCTATATTATAGTGTGTACATGCAAAGTAACACTCATAACTCATTCAAAAGTGTTATTTTAGTGTGTGTTTAATGTGTCTGGAGTAGCATTCAGTATTTAGTTATTGCTTAATACCTGGAGGAGAAGCAGTGCTAGATCTGTTCTGTGCTGGGAAATACTTGGTAAATACAGAAATTCACAGAACATGCCAGAGTATGTTTATCTTTATATTCTTGGAATGGGATACAGTTTCTCAACATCTAGGAAACACGTGATAGTGTTAGTAAATGTCAAACACACAGATTAGGCATTGGAAGATATAAACTACTGTATACACAAGCAGGGGAAGAGCGATCAACAGGCTCAAGAACTCAAAGAAGTGATATGTTTAAGTTTATGTTCATGCATGGGAGAACAGAATAAGAACAAATGTGAATTTTAAGAGCCTGTTGTCAATGGACTTGTTTGAGCTAATATGTTGAAATCTCTTTTGGGTGCCTGAGAATGAGATTGGACTTGTGATTTTGAGAAATGAGATGGCAAATCATTCAAAGGTGGAGAACAAAAGCTGAATTGAGAGAACTGGTGATGGTATTTATGCAGAGGCAGCTTTACATTGTACAAAGCTCCAATTGGTTTGAGAGTAAATCTATCGAGAAGAACAACTGCTACAACAGACTTAAAGTGATGCCTGGTTGAACTGTGTTCAAGATATCTGTAAAAATGAAAAGATGTAGAAAAATATATTTCATATCATGTGTGTTTATTACTTTGAGCTGCAATGTCACCATGTGTCTCAAGCTAGTTCAGCACTGAAACTACAGAAACACCTCTACCATTCCTGTCACTGTCCATTGACATCAGTCCTCTGTAATGTTAAGGGGTTTAATTGACAAATCATTACAGCATATCTACATCTACCTTTTCTCCTCTTTCCCCAACGTCGCCTTTCTCTCCCCTTAAGCCTGGCAACCCCTGCGAAAGTACAACTCCACTTAATTACTCTGACTTTACTGGGCAAAAACAAAAGAGGATTTTCCTGTCCTTAAAGAGCTGAAGAAAACACACAGCATCAATCTAAAAATGAAAAATCTGAAACGTAGAAAAGGTAAGCGAAAAGAAAAATAAAGAGTCTAAATGAAAGGATTACTGCTGCTCTGCTATCCCATTTTACTAATTGACATTTAAAGGGCGAGCAGCAATTTCTCCAGAGTCTTTTGCAATAATCTACGCTCAAAGCTTGACTAGAGACAAATGACAGTTTCTTCTCCTCATCACCGATTGACTAATTAGTACTGATGTGTGGAGCATCATTTAATATACACAAAGTAAAACAGGTGGATTGTGGAATTATAACCATGTAAACTTATGTGGCTGACATGTGACTCCCTATATAAAGAGATAAATGTCTCATAGAATAAGGTTCTTTACATTATATTAGTTGTTTCCTGTTGTGTGACAGGTTTATACTAATACATTTATCAATAAATTAATAAATAAACTAATAAATAAAAGTTACACTGGCTTGTGTTGGGTGGTAACACACTTGATACTAAATCTGCCACGAACAGACAGAGGGACAGATAACTGTCAACATCGCTCAAGCCAATACATAGTTATCATCGCGGAAAATTCTGCTTAATAATAAAAGATTCTCCTTTTTTTGTCCGTTTCTACATTATATATTTATATTTCTATCTTTTTGAAACCCCAAGTATCCCTGTACTGGATGAAACCATTTGTTTCACTGTAGCTTCACTGATGCTGGTTGCTTTTGTCTCTCTGCCCTCAGAAAAAAATGAGTTAAGCAGACTTACATCCAAGCCTGGTGTTCCAGAAGCTCCCTGCAATAAAGAACATGAGCCATATCATCACACAGCAGGAACTGCTTCAGACAACACTTTAGCAAAGATGGTGGAGGTGTTGGTGGAGGTGATGTGGAGGATTACTTTAGTAAAAAGCTGCTGCCAACTTCTCTTTATGATATGACTATATCCTCATCAAACTTACAGGTAGTCCATAAGGTCCCCTTGGTCCTGGCTCGCCTGGTGCTCCTCTCTCACCCTAATAAAAATTAAATCGGTGTTACAATCACATAAATCACACACAATTGTTAAAATGTATTGTATCCTCAGTGAAAACAAAGGTCAAAAATAGATATCCATCTTACTATGTCACCCTTTGGCCCAGCAGGACCAGCTGGACCTGAAGGCCCATCCATGCCCTGCAGAGAGTGGCGTTATCATGGTGAGTTTGTATCATTGGACTATAGAAGACCATTAAAAATAAAGTCGAATTTCCAAATAAATAGCAGATGGAAAGCAAGAATCATGTTTAGCATCCACATATGTACAATATTCCCACGTGGTTTGACCTACAACCAGCACACAGAACTATACACGTGCATTGGCCACAAAAAACATTTACAACAGTGCTGACAGTTAATGTATGAGTGTGTGTTAATGCTGAGTTAATGCAACACGGGACAAACGAGAGCCTTGAAATGCCTGTTGTAACAGCTTTGTGTATGGGCCCTCTCCTGTGAAGTAAACTCAGTGTGTTGTTCAACTCATGATACCTTGCTAAGATATGAAAAATCCAACAAAATCTTACTTTCCAGTCACAATGAAATACAATAAAATGAGGTGACATGGGTAAACAGTCTGAGGGAAAAAGGGAACTGTATGGAAGGTGAGAGGGAGAGAAGTAGACAGAAGTTGGGTGGTGAAGCCTCTTGGTCACATGACACTCACCCTAATTCCGGGCTTGCCGTCCAAGCCGGAGGCTCCCTGTGTGGTTATGGAGGTATGAGTGACATGAACAAGGCGGGATTAGTACCAGATGAACACTGTTATTAGGACAGGTTGATGGCAGGGTTTACAACAACTAAATTATACCATGTGCGTTACAGGGAGCTTGGCAAACTAGTCAGCCCAGGCAAGTGGACATGAGGACAGAAAATGGAGGAGATACACCCACACGCATATATGTATACAAAAACACACACACACACACACACACACACACACACACACACACACACACACACACACACAAACACAAACACAAACACAAACACACTACTACTACTGTGTGCATTAATGCACAACAAAACAATCAGGCAGGGCTAAAATACAAATGAGGGGTTCTTGTGGATGTGTGATGAAATAAAGGCTTCATGGCTGTAGGTATCACGTGGTGCACGACTGTACTTACAGGGAGACCCAAAGGTCCACGATCCCCTTTGTGTCCTGGCTCCCCTCGCATACCCTTCACACCATGTAATCCAGGCTCACCCTATGGAAAAGGAGGGAACAAGGGAAGCAGGCAGACGTGAAACAGTTGCTATACCTGCAGTTGCACCTGTATACATCCTCAGGCTTGCTCCTCTGGTTCATCCTCTTCTCTTCTAACACCCTTCAATCAAGAATTCCTCTGTGAGTCTTTGCTAAAGCCTACAGCTACAAAAGCTTAAATTTCTGCTATGTCTCCATTTGTGGTAGAAAGGAGGATCGAATAACTGGTAGGTCTTTGAAGATAAAGGAACACTGTGTTACAGATCTTCAATTAGCATGCTTCAAATGTTTACTTTTAATGACTTTAATCAGAGAATTTAAGGTTTGTTCTTGATCTCAGAAACAATAGGAATAAGGCCATTAGATGTGTTCAAAAGCTTTGGAAACCACAAGAAAGATGACAATGATACCTTAAGGATGCATTTAAATGTGATAGGCATTTAGTAACAATTATTTACAAATCACATGAATAAACAGGAAGCGCATATCTCTGCAAAGCTCACATTTGGACAATGAATGAAGTGTCTTTCTTGGTTTAATTACACACTGTGAAGTAATTGTACTCGCTAACATTTACCTTTGGTCCAGGGAAACCATGGGGTCCCTGAAAAAACATCAAAAGACAAAAAAATATTAGTTTACAAATCATTGGCTGGTCTTTTAGTGGGACAATCATCATTTATTATTGTGATACTTTCTAACAAAAAAACAAAAAAAAAAAGCGACTGAAGCTGTGAGAATGAGACAGGACAAGTAGAACAAATTCAGCGTCATGAGTTTCAAACAGGAACAGACAGCGTGTCTGTGTCCTCTGTGTTTTGTGTTTTCCTTTGTCCTGAGGTGATTTTGTGCAAACAAACATATGTGAAATTTGGAGTCAAACTGGTATGGTGAACCATACTTATTCAGGTGAAGGATAGTCGGCACCTGTTAGAAAGTGTCTGAGGTCAGTATCTAAAAGGAGGATTAATTGTTGACTATTGTAACATGAACCACAGTGCATGTGTTTCTGTGATTAATGAATATGTAATGACGACGAAGGTACATGTTCATTCTTCCAACAAAAATAAATAAAACACCTGACTATAAGGAGGTTGGGTGATGCATTAAACAGAATTATAATGAAATTACACTAAGTTGTTCAGAGGGCTACACTTGCTTATTTTGCGAGGATAGTCATGAAGCCCAGTTTGTATTTTTATGTTGATGTTATAATTGAGCTCTGGGATATACCAAAGGTGAGGACAATATATTGTCCACTGATGGGAATGATTATTGTTTTATAAACTCACCATGGGTCCTGGTGGTCCATGGGGCCCTGAAGACCCTGGGGGGCCAATAATCTGCAATATATATATATATATATTTTTTTTATTAACAAATTATACTTCAGCACATATATTATATTTTGGAAGGATTTCACAGCAAGCAAGTTTGTAATGAACACCATATTTAAAACAAGTAAGTGAGTATACTTATGGAAAGTTGAGTGACTTACTGAAGGACCCTGAGGACCAGGTAGACCTAGATCTCCTTTTTCTCCTTTTACTCCATTGACACCCTGAGGAACAGAAGTTTCATGACACATGTGTGGTGTCTAATAAAATGGATCTACATTTATCTGACCATCAACATTTCAAATCTCTCGAAAGCCTTTGTCTTGAAAAATCTTACAGGTAGGCCAGGTAAACCAGTTGCTCCTTTCTCCCCTGAGGCTCCAGGCATTCCCATGTCTCCTTTTGAGCCTTTGTAGCCCTGAGAGAAGAAAGCAAATAATGTAACACAGACAAGGAATTATTTTAATTACAAAAATAAACATAATTACAAAAACAAAAATACATTTTTGTTATAGTAATAAACACTAAGTTTGAAAAAAGCTTAAATGTCATGTAAGGGTAATTATGAATTAAATCTGGAGCCAATTAAAAATGATCTCATCTCTACCTGAGACCATAAGATTAACTCACTCTTTCTCCATCGAGTCCAGGGAGACCAGGCATACCACGATCCCCCTGGGACAAAAAAACAAAAACACATAGTAAAATGTAAAAACTCACTGATGTAACAACTGCAGGACAGTTTGGCTTTGGTGACTTTCTTCACAAAAGAAAAAGGTGGTGATGTGATACTCACACACCAGGGAAACATTCATGCTTTTAAATAAGGGGAAGATGAATTAGCATCAGGAGGAAAGTGCAGAAAATATTGTTTACCTTTACACCGTGTGGTCCTATTGGCCCAGGAGGCCCAGGAGGACCCTGCATTGAATGAAATGCAAAGGAAATTTTATCACTAGTCACAGGTTTTATTGTCTGCATGATCAGGTCAGTGTTAAACTCTGGTGTGAATGGCACACAACTGTATTCAGATATGGGAAAAATGTGAACTGCAACATAATTGACCATTGCACTTAAGTAATTTGCAAAGAGCGCAAAATATGTTAGCAATCAGTTGTGAACTATGACCTGGATGCTCAGCTGAAAGACACATGCTGAAACATGTTAGTTACATCATATAGATTTATAATTATTATCACTGACAGAATAATTTACTTTGATGTTAGGATTGGGAGGGTGATCATCTTGCAATGAAAACATTAGTTCTATGACATTTGAAGTGACATCTTTGAATGATTTCTATTATTTTAAACGTGTGGGGCTACAGTCTTTACCAAGTTACACTTCGCTCATGTAGCTTGAACACAAGAATTATGCTAGAATGTGTGATGCAAACAATGGTCCACTATTGATTTAGCTACTACGCTAACCAGAGGAACCCAGACAATACATAGCTATGCTTAGCTTACGTAGCTAACATACCTACAATAAAACACTGGAGTGATGCTACAATCTGTGATGCTAAACATCCTAATTTCCTGTCATGATAACCAACACAATACTTTTGTAACTTTGGTATAAAAACCTTTGTGTCACCTTGACAGAGAAGGACAAAGAATGAAATAAAGAATTAAGGAATTTTCATTTGTGTAACCATTTTCTTAAAAGCTTAGCTTAGCTTACAATTGCAATACTTAGCTGATGACAAGTTCAGATGAAGTTCAGTTATATTTGTGATGGGGTAAATGAGCAGCTGGGATTCAAAATTTGATTAAAAACAAACCAGTAGTGACTGCAACACACTTGGTTTGATTTTGAGTGAATTTTGGAAAACAGACATTCAAGGAGACAACCAGCAACACATGAAGCATGAACAGCTGATCACAAAGAAGCGTTAACGCAGCACTGAATACAGTTTCATTCACTGTCAAGCAAACATGTTGCTAGGTGAGGGAGCACAAATACAACAGGGGCAGTGCAAACCAGTGCTGGGATTGGGTTGGGCCCATGCGAGGTCAAAGATGAATCACTTGCGGAGATGACAATACACAGAATACTCAGAGCCTATTTACCGTTACTGTAATAGTGGTAATCTTCTGCAGTGGGCCAAAGGAGTGGTAATGGGGATGACATGAGAGATAAGATTGCAGAGGTCACAGAAAAGAAACCTTTGTGTCAGCATATTTTAACATATACATACATCCTCGAAATGAGTTCTTCAGGAGCTAACAGATGTTTGCTTACTTTATCTGTAGAGGACAGAACCTGCATCATGTTAAATGTAGGCATTGTACTTGTAAGGAACATATGTTGCATTCTTGTACATATAGCCTTTACGAAATAATTTAATGAGCATCTATTTGGCTCTCAAACACGGTTGAATGTATTCGTCATTATTACATTACAGAAATATCAACATGAACTACATCTGTGATGAAAAGCAAATGCTTAAATGCCCATCCATCATTCATACTAGACATCCACACCCTACTTCTCCCTGAAAACAAGTGTATTTAGCTGTCCTTCCTGCATTGTAAACAGAAACACTGCAACACAGATTTTGTGAAAAAACTACTGTAACTGACATATAAGGGTAAGTAACCAAATGAAGCACAAAAGTCAAGTTTCACTGTACCATGCACTCTTGCAGATATAGGTCTCTCTGAAACCAAAAAAAGTGGGAAATGAGCTGTTTTAAGTGATGACTTGTCCGACCTGCAGAGCCTCCTGAATGTTTCCATTGTAGTCGATGATTTCAGTGGCTCCTTGGTCTCCCTTCTGTCCGGGGGGGCCCTGCATATGGTTAACATCAAGAAACACATTTAAAACACTTCGTACATTTCTCTATAAGTGCACATTTGATTTATAAAGTGAATATTGATTGGATTGGATTCAATGCTGCCCCCTGGTGGTGATCTGAGTGTGGTTACACAACTGGCTTTCTGCCAGCCAAGTAACAGCTCATGGGAAGTTTTGAATGTTGAATATTGATCAGTATGCAACATTATAACACCATAAAACTAAGGGGAGAATGAAGGCATTTCTCTTATTTATATATGGGCTTACCTTGGGGCCAGCAGATCCCAAGTCTCCTTTATCTCCAGTCTCTCCCTAATGCGAGTAGACAAACAAAAATTTTCAAAGCTCAGAGAACTGTCATTATTACTCTTCCTACATTTTCCTATGTGGGAAACCAAAATGATCCTAGATTTTATTCTGATGAAGATAGTTGTACAGTGGAAATATAACTATTTTGATTGGATTTTTGCATTGGAAAGTCCTGGCTCTTTCCACCACAACAACACTAATGCTACCATGACTAATAACTGAATCCTACGCAGTTAAAATGATTTGCATCTGTCAGCAACTTGTGTTTAGCATTTTATTTTGTGACAAAAATAACATGTTTAACAAGGATCTTTACACCTTTTACAAACAGACTGAAGACATCTGGAGTGATTAAAACAGTGGTCATCTAATAGCGGAAATTCAAGATCTGGATCACCTGCTAAATCTAATTAGCTGATCCTACCACCAAGGACCGCTAATATAGAATGCTCTGTCCACCAGATTTAAAGAACATAACAAACAACATATCTGCAATACCCACCTTTGACCCTTTCAGACCAGGTGTACCAGCTTCTCCTTGAGAACCCTGCCATGAATAGGAAAACATAATTAACTAAAAAAAGAAAAGCTATGTAACATAAAACTATAGGTTTTCATCACAAAAAATTCAATGCAATTCAAATTTCACAAAGGAAATATCATCAACCTCTCTTATTCCTCCCGAGAGAGCAACACAGTCAGCTTCACAAAAATAACCAGCTTTTAATATGCCATTACTGCCAAGCAGTGCAGGAAGTGTTTATTTGAACTCTGGCATTGATAAAGCAGGGGCTTCATGTTTGGGGTTTTTAATAGGATGTGAAACAGAACTCTAGGTCGTCTAAGTTTAGACTGGAGCTTAAGCTACCTGCTGGGTCAGTGCCAGACATAAACAATGGTAAACTCATTTATATTTGGTTTACTTTTACACAGACTCTGGGGAAAGCCTTGGCCTTATTTCTGGCTATAATTGTTCAGCCAGGTCTTTTTGTTAACATCACTGAATATTGGATAAACTGAATTGCTTTAGGAATGCATTTTATTTTCTTACAAATTTTTTCATGTGCTTAGACCAGGGAGGCTCTAGATGGCAGCAAAAATCAGTTAATCACATGGATGATATGACCGTTACACAAGCATACATATGGGAACGCATGCATATGTGCACAACATCGCTGACCTTTGGTCCAACAGGTCCAGTTTCTCCTCGTTCACCTTTTCCTGGTGGCCCGTGGTCGCCTCTCTCACCCTGAATAGACAAAAGAGCAATCTGTTAAGCAGCTGTGTAACCACATTTCTCCTACACCCTGGATTTGACAAGAGTTATAGAACTGCTGACCGAGGCGCAGTTTCTTTTTATTGTCAGCAGAAGAGCTATATGATACATGTTCTGAATATCTGGCATGATTCAGTTACTTTAATGATATACAGTATTGACATGGCTAAGGAATCTACAATAAGAACATCCCGCCCTTCTCTTTAGTTTGCTTACTCAACATATTTACATAGTGAATTGTGCATATTTATGCTGACTTAGCACAATCTGCTCTTTGGTAGGTTGTGACATTTTGACATGGTATTTTTTTGGTTTATTTTTAAGAAAACCCCAAACAAACATCTCCATCAAACTTTCTTTGTCCTCTAAGTGGAATATTTTAGGAAAATTTTAAATCCTTTGTATAATTAGCATTTTCTCTTCATGTGAAGTGACTAAAGTGACCCAATAGATGTGGTATAACTCAAAGGCCACGCTATTTTATTGCTGACACTCAAAATGAAGTGAGAGACAATCATTATTCAGCAGTGTTGGGTCAATAAGCCTTTGTGGTTTTGTTTGCAAATAACTTTTCAGTTTCGATAATTTACAGAGGCAGAACACACAGAAGACACAGAAAATTAAAATCTTAAACTACATAATCATAATTATTAAAAAAAAAAAAAAAAAACTTCAGGTAAAATCCCGTCATCACCTGACCACTGAAAAAAAACATTTTGCTGCTGTGCTTTAGCTTCACCCTGGCAAGATGAACATATCTTGATGATCAACACACAACAGACTAATGCAAAAGAACAATGCAAACAGCAATTCTTGTGTGTCTGGATTATCACCGCTGGCTCCACAGTGGGATAATGTCACGACTCAAAGGGAGTGGTAAAGGATTAGCTCATTCTGACCACTTCCAAGTGACATTTGGAAGAAACAGAGGCTTAATCACCTTGGTAAAGTGATAATAATGCATAATGAGAATGAGGAATTTGTGACTTCAGTGATGATCACACTGATTTGATGTGTCAAAGCTATAGCAACTCATTGTCAGACTTTAAATGCATTGTCATACTGAGCAGAAATGTTTATTATACTGTTATAAATTTGATCACTGTAGTTACTGTTGAAAGCTAAAACCTCATACCTTAGTTCCTGGGAGTCCGGGAAGTCCTGGCTCTCCCTGGGGACCAAGGAATCCAGGCTCACCCTGAAAAAAAAAAAAAGAAAGAAAACAATGAGCAAATATTCCTAATTTTTCCACTGGGTATTTTTTGTGTAGTGCTGCTTCCACTCACTGCCACTGAGCATGGAACACATACACAAGATGCATGGGCAAACGTATTTGAAACAACAAGCATGCATTTACCTCTTACACGCTTGCGCGCGCACGCACACACACACGCACGCACACACACACACACACACACACACACACACACACACACACAGGACACATGCACAAATCACACAAGGACACAAATGATCAGTAGCTTGTTGATTTATCCCCTGGTTTCAGATATATTAATGACACACAAGTGTTCTGTTCGAGTGTGAGCACCAGGTTCTCTGACACCTTTGAAAAAGCTTCACATTTTTTCATTTGCAGTTTCACGTATAAGGAGTGAGTTTCAACTATGAGGTGTGATGCTTGATTTGATTTGATTTACATCTCATTTGATTACAAATAACCTAATTGGAATATATGACTGCACCTTCTGCAACCAGACTTCCCAGTAGTTTCGATGCTCTGGAAACCTTTTGGATCAGTAATGAACACTTACTACACAAACTTTGACACTTTTGATTGGATAAACAGTGAGGAATGTGTAGCAGAACAAAGTGCAAGCCAAGCTGAGAACCTGTGAGTGCTGCGTTAGCAAAATATTGTTAGAGTCCATCAAGCATTCAGGCCTCTTAAGTAAAAACAGGAGTATATAAAGTATAAAATGAAAGGGCTTTTTACAAGGCCAGCATATTACAAGCATACAAAAAGAGAAAAACCAACATCAAAACCAGCAACAAGCATCGTCTCATCATGCTGGTTTCAGCATTCCTTGCATTCACATGTTATTTTTCAAGCTAATGATCCTGAAATACACTGAGGTGGTTGATATTCTGGCAGTGAATTATCAAGTGACGTTTTTACATTTAGTTACACCATCTGCTGTTGTTCTTTTACGATACAGTAAAAAAAAAAAAAAAAAAAAAAAAAAAAAACAAGCTCCTTAGCTCAAATAATAAAAGAAAGTCTAGTTTGGGGAAAAAAAAAAAAAAAAAAAAAAAAAATCAAATTTCCTCTCCTGAACACGCAGTCGTTTTGACACATTTTGCAGTGAGTCTCTTGATGCCACATCCAGGAAGTAGACTGAAGTGTTTTCCAGGGTTGCAGTGGTCTGATCATTAATTCATAGACCTCGATGGGATTCACAAACCTTAATGAGACAGTTTTCTTGCTGACTTGTGGCATGTTCAGATCCAAGGCATTGAGTGTTTGGCCTCGTCACTTTGCCTAAGCTCCTTACTTTTCACTGCAGTGAATGTGCAGGTATTACTGTGACTCTGCCACTGCAGCGAATGCAACCTCGCTGTCTTGGTACAAATCCCAAACAGCAGGAAAAGCAAGATTACGAGACATTGATGTGTCATACATAACGCATGACAATAGGTCAGCCGAGTTTTGCTCTGAACTCTGCTACAGACGGGCTGAAGCGGATGGACAGGGACAACACTGGGGGAATGACTGGGGATAAAAACAGCGAAGCATTTACCTTTATCCCTGGGAGTCCAGGCAGCCCTGGAAGTCCTGGCTCTCCCTACATAGGAAGAGTGTGACATGTTACAGCCAAGCCAAGCTAAGCTGAGTCAAGCCTCATTTGTAGGCTCTTTGGGGTTCTATTAGCTTTACACTCTTTACACAGTTTTTCTCTGGCTATCTGCTATTGTAATTGTGAAAAGTGGTCTGCCATCCATGAGTGTATGTTGACTGTCATTTGCTTGCCGTAAGCACTAGCAGAAGGTACTGCACATGCACTTTCATACCAACTCATGCAGCCATGGCTTGACAGCGGGATTAGTGCTTGTTATAACACTCAACCCTCCACAAAGTGCAATGGAGTTTTAGTTTTATGATTTTATTGGTTTGGGCAGGTGTGAAAAGTTCTAGTTTCTGGAGGGAAAAAACGTCAGATACTTTGGATTAAAGCTGCAAAAGCTGATTGAGAGAGCTGCCGTGGCTTCAAGGTCGTTAGAGTTTGGCAGTGTGAGAAGTTGAGAGTTGGCCTATTTCTTCGTAACCAAGGTCGGAACTCCAGACTCCCATAATACATACAAGTTTGAGTAACGCACAGACACTTAATCCAACTGTGGAAAAATCAGAGGTCAAGTCCCTTGTGAGTCCTCTGTGAGACATTCAAAACAAAATTTCTGACTCAGGATAATTTAACGCTCTATTAAGACCATTGTATTTATGGCATATGAAAAGAAATGATTAGCGCCGCATGAGAATGATCAACTGTAACGGCACTCTCGGGATCAAAAAGAAGGCTGTAAATTTCCACTGTGGCTAATGAAAGCATTGTAAAAGTAATGAATAAAAGTATTTCTTGTGGACTACTACTTCACCAACACTTGCTGAATGCCATCCAAATGGTAATATCTAATAGGAACAACGACTCAATCAAGAGATGGCAGATATGATGAGAAATATGATTTGTAAGTGTGTCAGCAGAAGCAGAACGTCTGTAAAATGAGAGATAAGATAAAGCAGTCAAAAATTAGTCAGGCCACAAAGTGCACAGCATAAAAGAAGACATTTGCTAAAAGCCCTTCTGTCTGTCTGAAACCGGTTTGTCCAAACAGGGAAAAGAGAGGGGAAAATTAATGGGATGCAGCACTTGGGATTAAAAAGTGTAATTAAATGTGGCACTGGTGCAATCTTGGCAGCTGGGACAAATACTGTACTTTATTTTTCAGGAAAACAGCTCCTCTTCTGCTGCATGCTTGTTTAATTAGTATCTCATCAGCAACTGTTTCTTCAACAATATTCTCCTGATTTCCTTTGTTGGCTTGAAAATTATGTCAAACACCAGAATAAAAGCTGGATGCAAAAAAACAGATAGAACTAAGAAATACTGCTTGAGCTGCAGAAAAAATGTGTAGTTAAACTACTGCAAAGCAAGGCAACAGGATGACCTAGCCAGACTCTGAGACGTACAGGTCACAATAAAATGGAGCAAAAACACCCAAAAGCATCCAAGAGATTTAGTATATCCAAAGGTATTTGTTAAATACCTGGGACCTTACACAGGCTCAAACCAAGAATCAAGCCAAAGTAAATGTAAAATGAGTTAGAGCACTGTGATGTACGTGTCAGGTTCTGCTCCCCCATGTACAACCATCCTTATTACACTTTTAACCGCGAGGTTCAACCGAGTTTGAAATGCCCATGTCAAAACTTGAGCTATTTTATCTTGCACAACAGACTTGAGCTTCACCGTTTTCCATTAAAACTTTTCGATGTGTGTATTCAGAGCGAAAATAAGGACAAAAATGTGTTCAGAGAGCTGCTGCCTGTTGAGCATTTTGTTAGCGTAGAGTAAAATATTTAATTTCTATATTAACACCCTTTATCAACATCAACAAACACTATATTCAAGTGAATATAATTATGATTAGTCCTTATGATTAACAGTCACTGATTAATCTATTTCGATATTGACTCTATTTCTATGCATTTCTGTGCTACTATCTCATATCTATGGATCAAGAGCAATGTGAGCAGTGTGCAATATTACCTTTTGTCCACTTCGTCCAGGCTCTCCAGGTTCACCCTGTAATACATGTAAAGAGTTTTCTTTTCAACTGCTACATTTCACGATTGGGTTGATCAGCTATTTGTTAATACATCAATAAATTCTTCCTCATAAGTAAACATTTTGGAGCTATAGTTTCACAACTGATTGTCATGGGACTATTTACTGAGAACATTTTGTGAGAACTAGTTTGTTTAGTTTGTGAGGCACAAACTTCAATTTACTGTAATTTAGTGATGTGTATCTCCACGACTAATGCAGACACTGAAAAAAAGATTTAGTGTTAGCTTGGTTCTTACCTTGATGCCGGCTGCAGAGGAGCCTGCATCTCCCTAAGGAAAAGAAAAGTTAGAAGAGTTACAAGGAGGAAAAATGTCCTTAAAGTCCAAAAGTGACAAGACACAAAGCAGCTTTCTGTAAAGTCACAACAGAAATGAATATGTGCAATTATTGTTCCAAAAATAAGAGAGAAGCCATCTTTTACTAAACTATGCATAATTTTGCAACTGCTGCATTTACTGATGAGTCTGGACAAAAAAATGGAAATCCAATTAGAAAGAAGATTGTCTGCCACTCTGAGCTCTGCTCAGATTAAATGTACCTTCTCACAAATGTTTGAGAAAGCATTTTCATTGCTACAGTGCTGGGAATCATTTTGTCGTTTTCACACTGTCAAACTGTGCAGCTGCACACTGGTGATGACACGAGGGGTGAAATCTAACGCTGTATAGAAGAAAGACACAGCAGTACAGGAGGTATGAGGTCTGATGGATATACTGCACTAACAGCAGCCATTGAAAGCCTCTTTTTCATGACATCTCTTCAGGTAGTGTATTGAACTAGGAGGAGACAGTGCTACTTAAGTTAGTTACGTACATTTTTCCAGCAAAATCATCCAGACATCCAGAACCAGGCCCTTTCTTATGCACTGTGTTACTACTGCAGTGTACAGTAAAAACAGACATTAAACAAGAGGCCAATAAGCGTAATTATAGGCGGTTGGTGGGAAAAGGGAGTGGGGAGAAGGAGACGGGGTCTGTAGCTCTGGCGTGGACTGCGGTTTCACGACACATAAGCCTCACGCTCAGAAGTTGCTGCAGGAATGCTTCTCGCCCTCAGCTTTTTATGGGAGTCATTACGATGCATAGCACACAAGGCATGTTTAATTGCAGCATTTTTTTCCTGCAGACGATAAACTGTGTTACTGTTTACAGCTGGGCTTTGTTGCATACTCAACTGCCTCTATGCTTATCTTAAAACATATCATTCTCATTTGTATATTTTCACACGTCCTTATACATTTTATTAAGGGGCACAGGGCTGAGCTGAGAGGAGACAAATGGAAGGAATGAAGATAAAATTTTTTTGGTCACATACTTAAAAAACAACATGAATGTCATGTTGACATAAAAGATCATTACAAAAAAGTTAACTTTATACTGAGGCCCATTATTCTGACCTTTTAGTGTCTTGATTGAATAATTGTTTCGACAAAACAAACATCAAAGTCAGAACTGGTTTACACCTGTTGCTTTTTGGCAGGGTTATCGAAGAATGCCTGACATCTGTACTCAATTTTTACATATTATACAAAAAAGAAACTACAAGAGATCTCACCTCGTTAAACTCAGAATCAAACTATGGACTATATGTAAGCATAATTAACATTTTTTACATCTGAGTAGGATGAGATCATAAGGAACTAAAAATGTGAAAAACAACAATTTACAGCCCACTGACACTTTAAATCAAAAAGCCACTACGCCCCATGTGAGAACAAGTATTAGAGAATGCTACACTTGCAATTAACACTTCACTCCCCTGCTGCTGAACTGATAAACACCAATGGCATTTTCTGTCATGACAGACTAAACACAAGTGACTAAGTTCAAGAACCAAGTCAGAGTTTTCACTGGTTTAATCTCTTCCAAATGAAGAAGTATGAGATGGAAAAAGTGCTGGAGCTGGGAGGTGAGTTGAGGTGTGGCACAGAGTGCTGAAATGTCCCAACTGGGCCAATTACTATGGTGAGGCTACAACTTGTGATTTAACCGCAGAGCAGAGCAGGATGGAGAGCTGTCACCACAGCTCCACTTCATTACAGGCATCCAAAACTGTCACTGCGTACTGGCATTTAAAGATAATAGCATGAAGATCTTATAATGTATGCTTGGTATATCAGGCCTTTTTCCAGACGCTTGCCCGGTGAGAGCGAATGAGATGGAGAGAATTAATCAGCTAGAAGTGAAGCCGGAGCTGAGTTGTGACAAATGTAACCATTAAATGACACCGCAGCCTTCCAAACACGACTCTTACTTCATATTATGGTCATTAGCAGAGATGACCAAATTCAGCAGCCTCAGCTGAATACCGACCTCTGACACTTAGTTAGAATATATGTGAGGCAACACAGTTTATGATTGGTTCCCAGGGAAGAGAGCAACTGCCAACAGCTGAAATTTGTCCAGTTCACAAGAACTTGGACCGGATCTTAGGATTCAAAATTTATACCAACCACTGTGCCACATCGGCTACAGCCAAACACTCACAGCCTGGAACTTCCCAGAGCCAATTCAAGAGTTTACTTAGGTTTATTATTTTTTTCAAACCTTTAAAGAATTTTCCTATCTGTGAGGTTCGACTTTTCAATGAGAAGAGCCACAGTTAATTTCACACCTAGTTAAATACTTAGGCAGAACGCATCAGAAGTAAATGGTTTAGAACTAAAGCTTTTAACTGCGGTAATGATTTGTTTTAAAGGAGGCCAGGGATGGACATGCAGAGGCTGCTGGAAACATTTCGCTTCACAGCTGATGAACGCTTATGAAAGCAACACAGCAGGTAATCTGCCACATAATGTATACTGGTTGGAAATAAGTACATACATTTACTCAATCATTAAGCTGAAGTAGAATTAAAAATACTTTTTACTACATGTGTTTGATAGCTATCATTAATTGTGACTCTACAGATCAAAGCTGTGAGTGTGTGAGTTTTTGAGGCATTAGAAAGGTGAATTTCGTTGCAACAACAGAGGCAAAGCTCTTTTCTCGTCTTAATTTAGTCTTTATTATTAGTTAGCCTGAGCTAAGCTAACTTGGTGTTTGTTCTGGCAACATGTTAATAGTCAGTCATGATAACATTATCAATCCTTTCCTCAATCAAATAGTTTATATTTAAAAAAATGCAAAACTACTCCTGGAAACAAAGTTGCAGTTAATCAAATTGTATACAACCGATAGTTCAAACAATGAACCTGGACTTGGCTGCTAAAGAGAGAAAAATTTCATTTAGTTAACACCCTTTAGTAAAGGATCAGATCTTTTTTCATTTAAACATGTGATTTGTTTGTCATTCGTGATCCAGAGTGTAACAGATTGTATACTGAATGAGAGATTTTTGTGTGTACATACATCCATGTGTCTACGAGTGAATGTGCATGTAACAGAGGGTGTGTCAGTCCCGTCATTTTGTCTCTTTCACAGTCCGCAGACCCACACTCCTCCTTCAGTCAAAACAATCTCCCTTTGTATCATGTAAAGTCTGGTCTGACTGCTTGTGTTGCCATTTCTCTCCCCCTCTTTCGCTCCCTGAGGTCTCTCTCCTCACCATGGAGAAGCTTTCACTGCCTCACCTCTCACCCCGTGTTACCACACTTTCCCCGCAGTGTGTGCTGTGTACTGTTAGCTTTGGCATCTTCAGTCTGGAAGACTGAAGTCTCCCCTCCCCTCTGCTGTCCCTCTATTCTCTGGTTTCTTCCTCTACATGTAAAAACAATAATATCAGGGAAGGGCAATGGATCAGACACAAAATTCTGTCGTCCACATGATGACAGGAGGCTCAGCTTCTGGAGTGATGAGCAATTTTCTCCAGTGACTGATCCAGTGTGTGTCTATGAGAGCTTTCACTGAAGAATAAATCAGTCCTCTGTGTGCCTGGCATATGTTTTACTCATCTGGATGCATGTCTTGATTGAAAAGCAATTACTGCTGCCATAATACATTTAAAAATTTACATCCTGACACTGACAATCTGAGAAAATGAGGTAATCCTATCTATACTAATGAAAAAGTCTTCACTATTTCCTTCTCTGTATTTTCTTATAGTGTTGAAGAATGAATGGC
Source organism: Rachycentron canadum (assembly GCA_038496675.1). NCBI lineage: Eukaryota > Metazoa > Chordata > Actinopteri > Carangiformes > Rachycentridae > Rachycentron > Rachycentron canadum. Next base: position 9,903,216 of record CM076670.1, read on the forward strand.
AGGTGACTTGCTACAGAAGTCTGCATTCCTATGGTACTCAGTTCCACTTCTTTTATTCTGCAGCGAAACCCCATCATTTTTTTCTTTCATTTTACTGTGCTGAGGTGGACCAGATCAAAGCTGCGCTCGAGCTGCAAAGTTTTATCGCCTTCACTTTCCTTTTTGTTCACTCATTCTCCACAGATGATATCCTGCATCTGTTTCTCTAAAATGGTGTCTTTCTTGGCAGCTGTGTTCGCCATTTAAAAAAAAAAAAAAAAGCAGAGTACCCATAAAGTGAGAAGTTATCAAAGTTGTCCTCTGCTGAACAGCAATAAATTGGCAGTGACATTTTGAGTACACTGCTTCTGCTTCACTGCTTGTCTACCAGTAATATCTGTTTTTATACCTAACTCAGTATGTCTAGTAAAAAGGAGCATCTCTTGTGTGTTAAACATCACAGTATTTTGTCTGTTTTCTGCAACCATTTTTTGACCTTTTCTCAGGAGTGTGGAAGTGTGGAAGAAGATGAATCAACATTTTCAAAGAATCATTTGCTCCAGCCCATAATTGGTTTGTTTGCGATTTGCTTTGCAACCAGTCTGAAGGGTTAAAGAGGCCCAAAATTTGCCATGAGGTCACTCAATACAAGCAAGGCTGTGATCTATCTTCATAGCTGCTGCTTTAACAATATAATAACAGCAAAGGCAGCGTTGCCATTTCTGGATAAGATGCATAATCTGCCTCTGGACATGATGTCAGTGAACTAACACAAAAGAAAACCTTTTCCTGACAACAAAAGCTTTTTGGACAGAAACACAGATCTGTTACTTGAGAAATCTGTACAGAGGAGCTCCACTCTGCCTTTTGTTGGAAATGGATTGCAACTTGACAAGCTGTCCTAATGATAAATGGTCCCAAACTAACGCAGGAGCCATCCAACCAGAAAATGTAGCATCAGCGTAGCATAGCAATTAAGTCCACATTAAGCACAAAGGCCGCATCAAGTGCCAGGATGATTGCTGTTGTGCAGCCTTGACTGCAGCTGATGGCACTTGACCTCAGCTACTTCTGCTGCTGTGTCTCTCCACAGATCTCGTCTCAGATGGCTAACATTAACTTTTTTTTCTTTATGTTTTCCAGCCACAGCCAGACTCTGCTGTTTCTCTGAGCCAGGTCCAAGACATAAACAAAGAGAATGACAGGTAAAGTGGAATTTACATACCTTCTCCCCCATATCACCTTTCGGTCCGTCTTCACCCATATCCCCCTGTGATGAAAACACACAGAGGTAATCATATAAAGCCTATGGATTGCAAGAATGTGTCTATGCTGAAAAACCAGCCAGATGAGAATCTAAAATCTACAGACAAAGATCTCAAACATGATTGCCAGATTGAACGTACATAACACACAGTAGGACTTTGACAAATCTCTTTCTGTGATTGAGTGCACTGTAAAACAGCTTAATGGATGCTTGTAAAAAAAATCCAAAAGTGCACTGCAGCAAAGATGTGTGCCATTACTGTACATGAATTCACTTTGGTCACAAACTGAGTCATCACACATGGTTCAAATACGACTGATTTCAGGTGATGTAATACACTCTGTGGGGCATAATGGAGGTCATAAACTCCTGGCAACAACTGTGAAAAACTTCACTTCTAAATTCACAACTTTTCCATCTTTGCAGTATGAAACAGATTGAATGTCAGAGCTGTGTTTAGTCACGCAAGCAGCGAGGCTCTGTGGAAGGCAGTACTGCTGGGCAGGTCAGCCTTCCTCTTTGGTCCAGACCAGGACTGTTGTAAAGTTATATCTTCATATATGGCCATTAGTTCAGACTGAAATGACTCCACATAGAAGTGGATGGATTGCCTTTATATTTTGTAGAGACATTAATGATCCCTGGACCACTGATTTCAACGATGATGATGATGTTTTTACTTCTCTTCGAGTGCCACCATGAGTTTGACATATGTGGTAGAAATATCTCAACAATTATTTGATAGATCGACATGATGCCCTCGCCAAATACCTGGAAAACTCAAAGTTTGCATGTTACCATGCTCCACAAAGGTGAACATTACAGCTACATTTAGCACACTCAAGCATTTTGCTTAATGTACCACAGTACTTTTGTACAGCCTCACAGAGGCTCCTGAGTGGCTGCAGACTCTTAGTCCTATTGATATAATACTTAACTTGCACTTCTATAAATCCATGCTCTTAATTTGAAGGTTACAAGCAAATCCAGGGATTTAAAATAAAAGGTTGTGAAATATGCTTCTCAGACAAACAGTTTTTATCTGTTAGATGCTAACACTGTTTTCTTGACTGTGCCTGCTGGGTCTTTAATTAGCAACCAATGCCAGAAACAACAGTTGATGTTAACATATCTGGCTCCTCTCAAAATAAAAGCTCATAGCACTTTGGACTTCCAGTGCCTCCTTTGGCAGGAATTGATCATTTAGACTTTGATAATCCACATGATTTTATGTCGAGTAAATCTAATAGATTTTAAGTTATATAATGAGCAAGAATTCCAATTTGAAATCAATGTTCCTGTCCTTGTAGAGACAAAGAAAATGAGACAACTAAAAGAGCCTCTATGACACCAAGCAAGTACCAGGAGATGAATAGTTGCTTACTTTACCATCTATGAATCTATATGTTGGAAGTCAAAATGATTACTCAGCAAAGAATCAAGACGAATTTATGTCTTGAATTTTCTTTCCAGCACTTTACTTCACAGAAAGTAGTGGTCACGTTAATACACATGCTCTGCTTCTGTGCCTCAATAATTCTCAATCTACTTTGGAGCAGTGATTCCCAACCTCGGGGTCACAACCTTCTAAGCGGTCGCAAGACAATTAACTCATCTGTAATCTTTACTTGTGCTTGTTTACTATAAAATACTTTTCCTTTTTTATGCTTCTAAAAACTGAGAAGGGTTGCGTCTGTTATTCGCTGTGACTAAGCCAAAGGGTCATGGGTAGACAAAATCTTAAGCCAAAAATGTTTGGAACGTGTATTTCCAAGCAGAGAATAAATTACAAAAGCAGAGGGTTACAGTTTCAACTACAACCCACCTTTGCCAGATCACGCTTTTTAAAGTCGGCTGGTCTTGCATTATAACAATCTCGTCAATTCAGTGTCCATAACTCTACATTGAGCCATTATTTCCATTCATTTAATTCTCCACCAGACACCTATAATGCTGTGAAACATGGTTGCTAGGAGATTGTGACCACATTACAACACTGAACCAGGTGTATTAATGACAGGAAATAAGTCTCTGATTCGAAGAAAAAATGAGAACTGCCTAAAGGCAGGTTTTGTGGTCAATGAAACACAATGAGTCATCACCATCCTCCCCGACTCTTGACTCGGTCAGTGTTCACACATCCCACCCGCTGCTGTCCAACAACAGTGAAAATGGGCACCAGCAGAATTAGGGAATGGAGGGAATAAGGCTGCTTTTCCTCAGTAAGGCTATTGTGTGGGTTCACTTTTTTGTTCTCTTGTAGTTGGAGAAATTGGGTTCATTTTTGTGACTCGCTGAATCACTGACTCACTGAAGCCTTAGAAGGGAGTCCCCTTTGGAAAAACAGACTGGAGCAGTGAGAAGTGAAGGCAGAGCTACTGTCATTTTATCATGATGGCTGTTCTAACACATGGTGGGATATCAAGACTGATGCTAACAATAATGTTTAGTGATCTGACTTAGCACTTTACCTTTTCACCTCGCTCTCCCATTTCACCCTGTTGGGAAAGAAAGCAGAGTGTTAGACACAGGAAAGCTCAGGGGGAGTTGGGTTCAGTTGGGGAATTATTGCAGCCATTAAGGGTCAGATTGTATCTGGGGTTATATTCATGTTAGATTATGGAAATTCTCTCATGGCTGTCTTTTCCCCAGACAGACCCTAAAGTAATAAGGCTAAAATCTTCATTTTATATATTTTATCACAATTTTATCTAATTAAAACCCTTTTATAGGTAGAAATATAGCATAGAAATCACACACATGAATATCTGTTATGAAAGTTGCTGATACACTAAATCATGTGAACATAATATTCAACAAAGATGAGTGAGTCTTTTTAAATAGAATGTAAAAAAAAATACAGGTGGTGTGTGCAATGAAAAAAAGTATTAAAAATTGTCAAAAAGTACAATAAAAAATTATGGTGAAGAGTGTCCAAAAAGTAAAGAGAAATGTTTGTTGTTTTTTTAGGTTTCTTTGATGGAAGAAGATGAAAAATTATTTAAAAACTACAAAAAAAAAAAAAAAAATATGATCCTATAAATTAAAAGAATAAGAGCACACAGAATATGTGAGCGCCAGACCTTGGCTCCGGGGACACCGTCCAATCCTGGGATGCCAACATCCCCCTATGGACAGCATAACATACACACAGTGGCTGTATTGAGTGTGCTGCTTTAGTGTGGTGAACTCTGATTTAAGGTCAGAAGATAGAAGGAAAAAAGCTAACATTTTCTCCCTGAATATAGACCTGAATATAGAATATAACCTTTAACCTTAACAGAGGTTAAGTTTGTGTCACACAGGTAGACATGTGCAAGATAGCCAATAACTGAGCAGTAGACAGAGCAGATGGAAAGGATTTTCCACTTGTTAATGTACAGCTACCATTAAATAAATACCATAAAATACCAAAAAAAGTTCAAAAGTATAAAATATTAAAACCACAAACTGAATGTAGAAAGAATAAACAAGCTGATTAAAAGCTTAATTATCTCTACTTTGGTTCTGAACATGAGCAAAAGAAGAAAGCCAAGTCCATTTGATGAATGCCAGTTTGCTGTTAGTGTGAGTCTGAATCCCTTGTTCTCGACAGCTTTGACTGAGAAACCAACTTCAGTTCATCTGTTGCCAAAAACAATTAACCTGCTGACCTCTGCAAACCTACCACATCATTAGCCCTTTAGAAGAGCTACGGCTATTCCTCATCCCAGACAAACAACTTTAATCTAATGATTCTGATTAATGTAGCCAATATGGAAAATAAAGCAATCTATTATTTGGATTAAAATAAATGTCAATGGGCTTCTCAGTATTATGAGGGTTACCGTATATATCATTCATTTTTCTTCCTCCATTTCTTATTGTTTTCATTCTTGAGTGTTTTACCAAAAAGCTTTGATGATTCATGATGTATTCTGCATGAAGCATTATGTGAATCTGAGTGTGTATGACCCGTGTACACCCATACTGCACATTATTGGTGCAACTCTTCATAAATGCTAGAATCTTGTGTCATCTATCAGTTCACATGTGGGACTCATTCCCATAATGATGATGGAGTCTGATTAAAAACTCCTAAACTGGGGCTGATAAGGTTTGCATTAGTGATCATCCCCTTTCAGTGAATATCTTTGTCAGATCAAAATGAAGTCTGCCAGTCAACCTGTCACTGCTGGCAGGGCAGCCTCAACTGCTTCAGAGTTCATCTTTCTGCATGAGTGACACTTGCATACCAGAACCGATTCTGTTTTATAACTGCATTGCACAGCATTGGAGTTCTATTTCATGGGTACTGGCAAAGCCCACTCCATACAGAAGTATGGAATTAGGCCTTGAGCTTTTGCTGTCTTCACAGTCAGTGTGGCTTTCGCTTCAAAATGAAACTTCTTTACTCTGGTTCCTATTACGGCCATGTGTGCCTCTCCGCTCATATCTTTATAAATGCGTGCTTGAGATTAGAAAGACGGTGCCTCTCAAATCATCTCCTCATACGTTCTCGTCACTCGTACCATCGTTTGTTCTGGAATAAATACGTTTTTCCCTTTTTCCCTCCATTGTGAAACACCTGCACTGTGTCTCCTTTATTCGGTTTGAGAATGAAATGCAGAAATGAGCTGGGAGTGTGAGCAGATTCACGGGCAGCTCCAAACGGTACTTTGTGGTTAAGACTTGAAGATGCAGCCCAGGGGATTGCTCCTAAATAGGATGGCGGTTTCAAATTGTCAGAATGTGTGGTAGAACCTTTCTAATATGAAAAGTGCAGCATATGGCCAAAAAAGACTAATGAAAACTCTAGGTTAACCTTTTGAAGATAAAATACTTTCAGGTGTGGATGGAAGTTGGCTCTCTGAACTACTTCTTTTGTGGTTTTTGTGAGGGAGACATTATACCATGTTGAGCCTAGATGTAGAGAGCCAGCTCAATTTAACTGGAAAAGTTTAGCATTATGAATTTGTAGCAGGTTTAAAATATCCATGTGATAAAAAGTAGACTCTAGTGCCATGAGAACTATTATTAACAGCCAGTTCACAGCCAAAACAAAAGTTGTAGAAACTTGTGGTGTTTGTATGCACTCACCTTCAGTCCATCAACACCTGGGATGCCGGGAGGCCCGAGTGAACCCTGGGAAATAAACACAAAGGCCTTTAGGTGTCACTGCACTAAAAAATGACACTGGGAAAGAAACTGAAAGCTGGAGACACTGTGGAGTTACTTATATACTTAGAAATTCAAATAAATATATGTGACAATGCACTTTGTCTTTCGACCTAGTCAACCATCTCCCAACAGACCCAACAGTTGAAAGGAAACATAAAATCAAATATAAAAACTGTTCAAACAAAAGTGCAGTTCAGTCAAAGGTCCACACATCACACAATCATACATGGGATTAAACAGAAGTTCTCATGTGCTGTCTATTGTTCCTCACCCCATTTCTCCATATACATCTGGTGTGCGCTGATCTTCCAAAACCAGGCCAGACTAAATACTGCATGTCATATTTTAAGAACTGCTAGGTAGGCAGAGGGCAAGACTGGGTGTTGAGAATAATTATGTTGAGCTCTAAACTGAGAGAAAGTTTTATATATTCTATGTTTTATATATTATTGTGTTTGCATCTTCCCCTTTAGCTCATAAAAACAAGATGATTCGAACTCAGGGGTTGTACCAAACATGTTGTAATAAACTCTCACTCTCTTGCATAGTGGTTTGCTTGTGTTGGCTCTTCATGCTGTCTCATAATATAACTGATTTATTGTCACCATGATTACATTAACAGATGTATCAGAGATGGGTGAGACAACGATACACACAAAACATAATGAAAATCTCTGAAAAGTGTTTTTTTTTTAATTATTTTTTTTCTAATAATAGTTAATATAATTAGGTTTTCTCTAATTATGAACCAGAATAACCTGGTGAAGAGAATGAAGAGTAGACCACATAAAAGTGGGAAAGGTTCATAAAATATATTGTTCCTACTTAGATGAGTTAAAAAATATGATCCACACTCTGTTAGATCATGTAATGACACCAAATGAATCACCATAGTGATGAAACATGAATGATTATTGACATTGGTCCTCTGCTAAACACGACACTGCACCAGCAGCAGATCTAATTGAGTAGCCTCGGGCCTGGCTTATGAGCCATTAACACGGCGGTGTGTCATCGTTGACCCCTCCGCACACACACACACCCCCCCTCCTCCCACACCAACGGGAGGCCTTGCCGACAGATGACAGCACAGACAGGAAGTGTCTGATTGGGTTACACTGAACAAACACTGGCAGCTACCTGATGGCTGGATAAGGTTTACATCTGTTCCTCACATCAGCGCCGCCAGGGACCCTCAAGCCTGTATCACAGCACTTAGCTCCAGGGTCTCTGCTCTCTGTCTCTCTCTCTCTTTCTGAGTCACTCTTTTTCTTTCCCTCCTCATGTGGTTTCAGCCTCAACCCTCCTGTTGTCTCACCCTGACATTTGTGCAACTTATGCAACAGGTAGTATCAAATCCAAAAACATTTTCTTATTGGTGAAGGAATTTCCTGTTAGTTTATGTTAGAAATAGAATTAAAAAAAGACACTAAGGATCATAACAAATGGACTGAGAGAGAGAGCACCTTTTCAGTGTGAAATGTATCTTTGATAAGTCAGCTAATCTCATTTCATTTAATTGAAAAGAAAAGTAAAGGGCACCAGTGGAGCAAGAGATTATGTTTTTTAACTCACCTTCAGCCCTTGTGGCCCCTCAGGTCCCTATAAAGTAGAAAAAACAGAGAGAAGGAAAGAGAGAGCGAACGAGTGGAAGAGAAATAGAACAAAAGAGGCAACGTCAGATAAAATATGATTTGCACAGCCAACATAGTCACAGCAGAGAGACTGGCAGGGCTCTGGTAGGATTTCATTCAGTGAGCACACACCCTTCAGGCAGAACAGAATCACAATAAATCCCTTGTTCTATTCTTCGACAAAGAATGAAAATCAACTCATTCTGTGCCTTATTTTCATTGAGCTGCGCTATAAACATGAATCTCTAATGAGACCATGAATAACAAAATCTTTTATGGTTTCATCTTTTGTGTTGATCTCTTCCCTTCCCATTTTAACGTCTGTACAAACTTGCCTTAATTCACTGTTCTACATCCTAAGTCTACAGTCCAATACATAGAGAGGTTCCTTACCTAAGTGGGCCAATCGCTGGAAAGGCTTACAAAGCTAATAAGTTAGACAGGGCAAAAAGGTGCCACATCTCTAACTGAGATTTAAGTCGGTGATAGATGTGTCTAGGAGGACAATTTCTATTCTAACCCTTCTGTTAGGTTACCACAGTTAAACTGGGGGCCATCTTTAACCTCCAGCACCAGAACCTGCTGAAAAACAGCAGGACTGCTTTACGAATGCTAGCTCCCTCCATGTTGGCTAAAAGTAGACACTAAACTATTGCAGTACCCACAGCAGTTCATCAACACCTTTATACTTGACTGTTATGACACCTCATGTTGGCCAGCACTTTTCTCACTGTCGGCTCAGGATCCACAGTAAATGGAGCCATTTGGCTCATCATGTGCAGTTGGGTCAAGGCCAGACAGACCTTATGCCACACAAGCCGTCTACACCAACAACTTTCCTAGCTCTACTCTTGTTGATGCAGTATAATTGGCAAAACTCAAGATTTGGTCTCCTGATGAGTGTGAAAACGTTGTGTGCCTGTATTAAAAAGTAGCCAACAAGGACACACTCAGGTTGAAAAGTTTTGTCAGTGCAAATTTTTGTGAGGAAGAAGTGGAGCTTGGTGGCAGCCAACATATGCCTTGTGGCCAAAGCACCAATGGATGCTTGGCTCAGCTAAAAGGACCATAATAATGACCAATTTTCTGAGAATAAACTGTTTGTTCTAGCTTCCCATATCTTGCCTAGTTTCTGTTGATGATACAAGGCGATCACCAAGTGACTGAAGCTAAAACTTTCCTTTTATTTATTTATTTATTTTTTACCCAAACTAGCTTGTGAAAATGCTGCAGCAACAAGTTCTCACATTTACAGAAATGGCCCACACAATTGCAGCTCATTTATAGTGCATTCCATCTGCACTTTTAACAAAAACCTCAATGAACAACTTTCATTATCCCAGCCAACCAAGAAAAAGGTTTTCCTCCCGCTTGCCTTTAAAAGCCTTTGTTAGCTACCCTCAGTAGGGTTTGGTAAACATCTTTATGACCCACTAGGTATGTGAGAGCATGTGCCACTCGCCTGAGCACTAATTAGCTTGGCTACATCTGAGAATACTCAGGGGCTACTGGCTGAAAAGGAGCTTTTTCAGAGAGTCAAGAACCCTTAAGGAAGTCTCGGTCCTGCCTCTTTTGTTCTCAGCTTTTGGCCCTGACGTTGCGAGAAAATTAAAATTGTAGATAATTTTCATTAAAAACAGAAAAAAACTGAAAATGACAGCAGATTCTCAGCATATTGTATCTTCGTTTCCTCATTTAACATTCATAAAAGGTAAGAATCCATAAATGTGCAATGTCAACAGGGCGCCTATTGAAGTTCAGCATCCGAGCACAAACACAAAGCGCTGAATGTTTGGCGCTTTCATTCATGACTTGGAAATGACAAACAATGACCTGGCGACTGCCAGGTCAATTCCCACACTCAGTCCGGTAGTTGAACCCTCAGTCACTTGAAGAACTTCCAGAGTGTGCAATTCCATCTCAGCATCCACAGAAAAAATATTTGGGCTGATCAAAGCACAGAAAAGCAACATGTTGGGGCTTTGAGGTATACATTAGGAGCTTCTGTTCCAAGCTTCCATTTCACTTACATGTTTGAAAAAGGCTTTACACTGTTATGCTGTTATTTGCGTTCAATTATGGTGTTTTGAAGGAAAATTAGTTTTTTGACAGCCTGGGTCTTTTTGTCTTAGGTTTGGCCAATGTTGCTGCAGGTTAGCATAACATGGTGCCCACAGCCATTATTGCAGAGATTTAGGACATTGTGTGCTTTATTTAAACTTTGTACATGACTTTTCATTTTATAAGACCTTGCAATAACACTGGCTTTACTACGACTACTGTAAACAAAACTGCAGCGAGCAAGAGTAGTTCACCCAAGCAACGTCAAGATTCAGCTAAGAAGTAGCTCTGAAATTCAAAAAAAACATTTGTAATGAATGTTTAGTCTTCACCTTTATTTTGCACCATCATGTAATTACAATTGATGTGTTAGTTCAGAATAGACTTGAACTGTGATGTACTGCATAAGAACTGCATCTCTTTGCTGCTCATTGGACACTATTGTCCAGACAGAGGAGTGTACAATATTATACTCACATTTAGGCGGGGTCATTGTTACCATTAAGGACTCCGCCATCTTGGCCTTTCTTTCATGAGAGTTGTATAATTACACACATATGCCACAAAAATGTTGTATTCCTGTAATTTAGACTAAATGTTTTACTCACAATGGAGAAACTGAATGGTTTGCTTTTGAATTTGTTAATAGAACAGCTAATTAATAAGTTTTGCTACAGTCTAAAATAAGTAAAAAAGACTTTGCACCACATTTTGCCATGAGCTGTTTTCCATCTGCACTTCCCAGGCAATAAACATGACCTAGTGACCCCAGCATTAATCCTGATTACAGCCCTGCCTATAGATACAGTACTACCCACAACTATGACTATAAGAGCCAGGTTGTTTAAAAAAAAAAAAAAAAAAAAAAAAAAAAGAAAGAAAAATTTCCCTTTAAAAAAACACATTTCTTCCACACAAAAATGCCGTCTCCCCATTGACATTTGCCACAGCGTTGTTGAATACCACGGAGCACGTCCTAAGCCACTTACTCACATCTTTGCTCCTCATGTTTGGCTTCACATTATAAGGAAAAACTTTGTCAAGGACACCAAAGTATTATAGGTATGTCATTATAAAGACATACTAAAAAAACGAGATCCCTACATGCATGTCTGTTGTGCATTTAAAAAATATCCGAGGTGAGTCACTGGTACATTGTGGGTAGTTATGGAATGAACAGGATGTAAAAGTGAACTTCTGCAATATAATGGCAACTGCTTTTGAAACAGCATAAAGCAGCTGGGGGAGGCTTTTTCATTTACAGATGGAAGACTCCATACAATACGCCACTGGTCCTCCATATTAGTCTTTTTGAAGCAAAATCAAGTTCAAAATGAAAACTGTGCAAGGCTGCAAGCCACCTTTTGAGAGCTGAAGACCCCCTTAATTTACCCCAGAGACACCTTATGGCACTGATGATTTTGAATTAAGTCCTGAAAATATTTTCTTTTTCTTCTCCCCCCCACCCCCCACCCCCCCAACCCCACATCCCCCCCCTCTTGTTGCTCCCCAAGCTNGTCATTATAAAGACATACTAAAAAAACGAGATCCCTACATGCATGTCTGTTGTGCATTTAAAAAATATCCGAGGTGAGTCACTGGTACATTGTGGGTAGTTATGGAATGAACAGGATGTAAAAGTGAACTTCTGCAATATAATGGCAACTGCTTTTGAAACAGCATAAAGCAGCTGGGGAAGGCTTTTTCATTTACAGATGGAAGACTCCATACAATACGCCACTGGTCCTCCATATTAGTCTTTTTGAAGCAAAATCAAGTTCAAAATGAAAACTGTGCAAGGCTGCAAGCCACCTTTTGAGAGCTGAAGACCCCCTTAATTTACCCCAGAGACACCTTATGGCACTGATGATTTTGAATTAAGTCCTGAAAATATTTTCTTTTTCTTCTCCCCCCCACCCCCCACCCCCCCAACCCCACTACCCCTCCTTCTTGTTGCTCCACAAGAGTTTAATCCTTCTAACCAGCACCATATGTCCTGGAAGGCTGCTGGAAAACGCTGGAATCTACTTTTGCCTCTTTAACAATAGCATCTACATCAAAAACACTTCGCTGTGTCAAGTGGGCACTAGCTTCTAGAGCACCGTAAAAGAAGAAAAGGTTGAGTTAAGGAGCAACTTTAAAATACCTTCCTTAAACGCATCTGTGCAGATCTGAAAGTGCAGATCACAGCTTGATTTTTTAGCTTGCAGGCAATCGCTCTAACCACTTATGCACATCTAATTAATATTGATTTTCAAATGCCAATTTATGTGTGTGGTGTTCTTTCTGGATGGAGAACTTATTTTCATTCTGTCTGTGGAGATTTCACAGCGTAAATTACCATTTACAGAAACTTTTCTCTCTAATCCATTATCCTATCTTTCCTTTTTTTCCCCAGGAGGCAGCAAACAAACTGCTGCTGCCTGAAACAGCAGCTCTGTGTTTGAGTGGTCATGTCACATCTTTTTACAACCTCTGTGATATGCTCATCTCATGATGCTTTACTGGTGGGAGGAGATTGATTTCCAAATATTGACATTATTCATTGCTAAAAGGACATTAGTATCACACTGTGTATATACTTGTGAAATAGCATGCTTTCTTTCAAGAATTACAATGAGCACTCCATATTCTATTATATAAATTTTTTTCACTCATTTTGAGTGGGATTCACTCCTCATCTTTTGGAGGAATACTCTAGGGACTGCCATGAAAAGCTGTGTAAACACTGGTGACTTGGGAGCACACCTGCAACCATCTACTGCAAATTTGACATTAGTGACATGAATTTATAATGGGTAAAACATATACTTAAAACCAAAAAATAAAAATAATTAAAAGGAAACAACATATAATTAAAACCAACAGAAGCTGAAAACAACATAAGCACATTAAGTGACCTGAAAATGATTAGCGACTTAACTTTAAACTCCTCTTACTCTCCAGCTAATGCGTATTTTTTTACTACCATAGCCATCCTTTATTTTCTCTGACCAAATTTTTCCACACCGTGGAAACGATCTGAGGAGATGGAATCGGAGATGAAAGCGCTTGATAACACCTCCTCTGTCAGCTTCACTTACCCTCCCCTGCACTTGAGAGAACTGACATCACCAAAGACCCCGCTTTGTCTGGAATTTGGCTTGACCTATTCAATGTAGCTTTTATGAGGAAACTTTAATCACATGCTTTATTTGCCGAACACCACAAGTAGTATCCAGTTGCTAGAGCTTGTCCCTACTGTAAAAGGGGTTTTGTGAGAGAAAGCATACGTTTTTCAGTGGTATTATAAAATGTGTCATTAATGTTCACCATAGCAACCACTTGAATTTCTTATAATTAAAATATACTTTCAAAAACATCCTAAGTGGCAGCATCCCTTCGTGACTGCTGTGTTAGTAAAAAACAAACTGTTTTCCAGAACATAATTGCGTGACATGAGTTCAAACCAACTGTGACCCTGCAGCCTACGTTTCAGGCTATTCGGTGATGCTGAATTGCTAACTAGAATCCGAGGTGATGTGATTCCAAAAAGGAAAAATTTGTGCTTACCATGGGTCCTGTTTCTCCAGGCTGCCCTGGATCTCCCTATAGGAAATTTAAAGCACTCAGTTAATGTAAGTGGGCTTTGTCATCTTTGAGAAGTTGAGAACATGCATGGAATTTTAAAATGATCATAAACAGTGTTCAGAGCAAAACAAGCCCAATTGTCTGGTTAAAAACACAGTACTTTCCACATTATAGCTGAACTCCCCATTTCTTTTAGTGTTCAAAAGTCACTTTGGTGCACAGATGCCAGGTTGCCAAGTAGAGCTCAGTATTGTTCTGCTCATATAGCAAGTTGGCTGAGAGGCTTTATCATGCTGCGCCACCTGCACCCTCCACTGTCTCTGTCCAACACCGTTATTCTAGTCTGTGCTTTTGGTTCAGACCTGGCTTTTGGATGTTGGATGTTCCTACAGGTCTTGTGGTAGATATGAGACATATGCCATGTTGAGATTGTTATGCCAAAATCCTGCATGTACATTATTCCATTTTTGCCTCTTGGTGACATTTACAAGACATTTTTTGCCACCCTCCTCCTGAGTATTTCACGGCAGGAGAAATAAATCACAAGAGAAATACAGTGCCACAGCGAGAGAAGTTTAATTTCTTGGAAAAACAACTATTGCAACTGCAACTGGAAGAACTGAAAAAAATAATCATCAAAAAGTTGCAAAGAAGCAGATAAACAACACTTTATATTTTTGTACTCCCACTGTGAACTCTGCCAAGTCAATAAAGATCAGCTGGGGCCCTCGGGAAGGTTTTATGGCTGAACATAATTGACAGGCCTTTTCTGTTTCTTCTTTCTCTCACAGGCAGAGTTCACATAAATTAGTGTGATGCCAGTGACAGGCTTAAAGACATGGAAAATATTACTTTATAATGAAAACCAACCAAGTAAACGTAAATCCAAACAGTAAAGTATTTTCTTAGGGAGTATGTTCATGTTTAGATAAAGACATTAGGGCAATGAACTGCAGCATTGCTTGTCAAGTCTTCATTATAAGCGTTTTCATTTGGATAAACCCTTCCGGCACAGAGTCAAAGACATATTGAATATGAGTGCAAGAAGAGTTTAACTTGTTTGGAAACAATGCAATATTTTTTAAAGGAAAAATCCACAAAATTTGGTTGATCCATTAAGAAACCTTCAGCTAAACAAACTTTCCAATTCAGGTAAAGATCAATACTTACTGGGAGACCTGGTACACCTCTGGGCCCATCTTTGCCTGTGTCCCCTGGAGGCCCTCTTGGCCCAGGAGGACCTGGTGGCCCCGGAGGCCCAGGTGGTCCTGCTTGCCCCTGATCTCCCTGTGTGGCAAAATAACAAATTGTCAGTATCATTATGGTGTGATATTTTTGGATCCACTGAGACTGGAGCCATGGCAGTTAAATGATAATGAAGAAGAGAGCAGTGAAATGATCTGGTGGGAGGCTATGGGCTGCCTCCATTCAAAACATGGAGGAGAGTTTGCATTTTGGATCTTATGGCTAAAACTATCATAGGACAATACGCATGAAGTTGTAATTGTTCTGATTTATAGCTGAAATATGAATCCATTAAAATGCATCCATTCCTAAATGGACCTCACGAGTTGAATAGAGCTTGTGCATTAGGAACTAAAAAAAAAAAAAAGAAAAAAAAAATCACATTTGTCAGTACAGAGCTACAATAATCAATACAATAAGGAAAATATACCGAAATGTGTGGTCCATTATTGTACTGGATTATAAGAAATTCAAAGAAAATATTCAGCAATCTAACTTTAAAAAAAAAATGCTTTAAGTTGTGCCAGGATAGTAATTCATTCTATATTAATACAACCTTGTTTTCTGAAAAGAAATGTCCATTTTTACCTTCAACAATAAGAGAAAGGCTATAAGAGTGCATGTGACAGGTCTGACTGAAGCCTTGCATGCAAACTGCAGAATGGCCAGAGAGAAGTGATTGGGTGAGACTTGGCACGGTGGACAGGAGACGAGTGAGGACACAGCCACTACCTTAATGAGCCGCCGCTTTATGAGCTGCTGGTCAGCGGAAAGAAAGCCATGATTGATCTTAGGGAAGACCATCTGAGCAGGTGTGTGAGGTCAAGAGGTCGTAGGTCAGAGGTGAGAGAAGGTTGAAGAAGGATGAGGTCCCAGAAGAAGAAGAAGGAGGAGGAAGGCAAATGCAAAAAGAAACAGATTTTGTTAGAAAGGCCTGTGTTCATGAACCCCAGTCCAGCGCCTTCACACATGGGGGGAGAAATCCACACGTTTCCAGCACGGAGGTGGTTTACTTCGGAAGTCTGGGCTTATTTTTTGGAGCCAGTGACCATAATTACCACCTCAGGGGTGTGAGGGCGCCACAGCAGCCTCACAGTCCCCGGAAAAATGGGAATTCCTCCTCCTCCTCTGTGAAAGCGCCGTCATCATCAACATCATCGTGCCTGCTGCGAAATCAGACCCCGGGAGCTGCACGCACTGACACCAGCCTGGATGACCCTCTGAGCTGAGGTTGATATCTAACCTTGTGCCTTTCACTGCTTGCATTATTCTGCTATTGTCCATTGATTTAAGTGGCTTCATCTATCACTGAAAGAATCCTGAAGGCCAAATTGGTGGATTTAAGGATTTGTGGTGAACCATGGGCATGAGCTTGACAAAAAAAACATTTTGCCACTTTGGTTCATTGAATATTTCTTCCATTCATTTTAGCATCAGTGGACACATGCCAGACCATGTCTTGGTTTCTGGGTGCTTATTTCTGTTCCAGTCCGCGACATATTACTGGGCTATAAAAGGCCACCTTTGCTTTCAATGGGAGACCTGGCATGTAGCATGGAACAGAAATCTCTTGAGTGAAAGACTGGTAGTGGCATTGTGGAAGGGGATAAGGATTGACGGGCTGTGATTAATTAGATGGGGTTTTTCCTGTGTCTACTCTATCATCGGGCTTTGAGGAAAAGCAGCCGACAGTGATTCACTCCCAGTGTGTACTGCAGAGGGGTGGGACTAAGCAGCTAGGCAGCACCACCACCGACAAACCTTGACAGTCAGGATCTGATTGCTGTGCAAAGCAGCCAGCGTAGGGAGACCAGGCAATCCCTAAAGGAACAAACAGCAGAACATGGCACAACATACGCATGACATTCAAACACTGGGTGAACAAAAACAGATAAAGGAGGAAGAAGATGTGCATCTCGCTTATAAATAGTTACAAATTTGTCAAGTAGGATTTAAGATTATTTCCTAACATCATTTCCTATCAAAAGCCAACATCAAATTTAGCTGTCAAGCAATAAGTTTTGAGGACCAGACATTTCAATTAAGACAAACACGACCAGCATTTCACTTTTAAAAATTCACTTAAATAAGTTCATGCTTTTGCCCCAACATGAAACAATAGCACCGGGGCCATCTGGTGTGGAGACTATGTCACAGTGTCATAGCTAAGTAACCATATCCTGTTGTTTTCCTCCAAATATACAGAAAGAACATTTGTTGAGATAGTTACTGTGGAACAGACTCTGTGCTACAACATGCCGGTAAATTGAGAAGCCATATTGTTCATAGAGTTTTGGGGGACATCACAGGATTGAAATGTTTGCTGGAAATTCAATCAAATCCAATTCCCTTGTCAACAATCTTCATGACAGACATGATCTGCTCATGAAAACTGAATTAAAGAAGAAAGCACTGGGTCTTCTGCTTGTTAAGAGGAGACAAGGTTTATAGCTGAATATTAGCTTTGATCTCAGTCCAGGAACACTGACATATTGTTAGCTAAACATGGTTTTGAGTGTTATTCGCAAATGAATGTACCCCATTAAGTTTTATTCTTTTCAGGGATATTCTCCATACGTAGACATATACATTTTCATTTTATTGCCCAGTCTTGCATGTCTGTGGCCTTATTGACAAGACTTTTACAGTCACAGTGCCATAAAAATGTCCACTGAAACATGAATTGATTGTTTGCTAAATCCCTACCATGAACAGCGATTGTCCAGTCATAGCTTTGTGGCAGTAAATAAGCTCAGTAGGTCTTTCAAGTTTTGGGGACGTCCATCAAGCCAAAGCAGTTTGCATGAGGCCAGTATCTTTTTTCAAACCAAAAATAGCAGAAGTTGATTAAATGGTGCGTTTGGCTGCTCCAATGTAGGCCACAATTATTAGCATGCAGCTAAGCAGCTAACTAGCTTAATACTGTAACAGTAACTGAGCTCCTTCCAAAGTCAAGGTGCAGATCATTACCACTTGCATTTACAGGCTATTATTAACAAAAGCAACATTCACAACTGGCACATCCTCCTTGTGTGGAAGCTGGTTTTGGATGCTATCAAAGTTTAGGATTATGTTAGCAGCTCTGTCCTGATCTGCATTTGATTTGGGGAAGTTTACACTCCAGCAACCTCAGCCAACCTTTCCCAAGATAGTGTTACATTGGCCAACACATAAGATCGTCCTCATCCTAAAAGCCTTTTCCCCTGTAACGTTAGAATTAAAAGCATATGGTTTGAAAATATGAACAAGTACTTAGGCTAAGAACGGAATAACAGTCTGACCTTTCAGTTTTATTTATCGTAGCAAGAGAAGAATAGAAAAACAAGTTCTAAAATGCAGTAAAATTATTATTTTGCAGTGTAATTTAATTATGTTATGTCTGTATTGTGTCAAGTGCATGAAACTTTTTTTTTTTTTTTTATGAGATCCTGGTTTTAAAATGAGTCACACTGGAAACAAACTTGTACTTAGTTAGCTACCTAGGATGAGCTGATAAAATAGAGAATGGGATCACGGAAAGTTGGCATAATGATTGGAAATTTTATCAAACCAAGCCTTAACTTTTAAGAAGTTAATATTGCAGTGGTATCATTTTAAACTTGATCAGTAACAGTGACCAAAGGGGCAGGACAAAAATTGCATGATGCATGTTGTACAGTTGCATATTTTCTTGTATATCCATGTGCTGCAGGTTTTGCTCCACTGTAAATAAACAACCTGAATGAGCTGATGAAAGTTCTTCTCAAAGACTGGCACATTGACATAAACATGCCCTGTAAGAGATCAGTCTTCCTCTATATCGAAGCTTAAGATAAAATCTGGCCTATCCAAACATTGATTTGGTGCCATCCCTCTGATTTTCCACAGATAACTCAAAAAGCATGGCTCATTAAGAACATGGCTTTCAAGGCACAGTGATTGAATTCAGTCCTGCTGCAGAACAGAGCAATGGATATTCTTCCATTACATACAATAGCCATTCTGTGTGTAACTGGGATTGAAGCACAAATATTTCTCAAGTTATTTAAAACCTCAAACATGTTGAGGACAAAAAAGGAAAACCATATACTGGATTGTGGTCTGAGGGGAGCGGACAATACAAAGAGTTCTGGCATGAAAATGTGGTGTGGTGCATCTGCAGGCTGGCACAGTGCTTTCTGGGTTGTTGCATGCTTGCTTTTACAATCATTTTGATACATATGCTGGGAGGAGACTGGAGAGAAGCTGCGGCAAGGTTGACAGCATGTTGACAAGCTCACTGACCAATGTGTGTTTGAAATGTGGGGGGAAACAAACCAAAATGGTTATCTGACCAAAAACCAGTAGTTTGATCTTTCTTTGCAGGAGATTAGAGAAGCAGGAGAAAAACTGGACTAGGTGTGTGTTAGTGCTTACCCTGCATTGCCTTGACACTGATTTCTATGTGTGAGAATGACGATGACATGTTGCTTGACAGAGAATTCTAACCATTCACAGATTGCTTTTGTTTTGTTTTTCTTCTCCAAAACGGATGTTGGTTATTTGTTGATGAGCTCTATTGCTACGTATTCGCCTGCAGCAAAATGACTGCAACTGTAGTAAACAAAAAGCCAGATATGAGCACAATCAGCAACAGCTGTTATAGAACAGATGCCAGAACCAGCATCTGCCTGACAACACAAAGCATCCTGAGCAACTACAGGCTGTGGCTTTTTCTGAAAACTTATATGTGGAGTGGATTTCTGACTGTGCTTATTGGTGTCTTCAATGCATTTATGAGTGAATAATACATTCATTTGAAGCCTGAGAATAGACATCAGTCGGATACATCAATTTTATCTAAAGTGAAATTCATGTAAGGCTTCTGATTTCATGCGCTAGCAGTACGCTTTAAAACACTCCTTTGTTCACGATTGAAAAGTCAAATGCTGGAAATTACATAACCACATTCTTTATTTTGGAAGGACACTGGGCAAATTGGTCAAATCCCAAGATGTGTGAAATAAAGCACTGGACAAACAAGGGCAGATTTTTTTGTGAAATCTCAGGAATGTTTCCTGTAAGTGACCCAGGAATTCACCAACCTCTACTTGACAGCTGGAGCTAGTGCCATTGCTCAAAAAGACCACACACCTTTCTTGGTGATGCACATAGCCACTAAACTCCCGTTAATTATTTCCCACCAGTAGACCAGTGGCCACACATTTGTTTGTCAAAACTAGCCAATTTATTATTTGTTGCTTGGTTAACCTTTGACGTTTGGAGGTGGCCATTGACCCTCAGGGTCGACAAATGGCTGACCCTGACATGTGGGGAACAGGCAGAGGAAGTGGGGGTCTGTGAGGGAATTCTGGCAGCCATGTGGCGATTCTTACACATCTTTGGACACAGGGGTTGAGTAGTTCTGACTCCTTGAAACATAAATGCAAATACAAATAGTCTGTCTTTTAAATGATTCTAAATTTAAATCTGTTTAGATTTGATGTAATCTGGCAAACTACAATGCATAGAGGACACATTCTTGACATGTTCTGTTGTTTACATGCTCCTCCATATGGATTTAATCAACTCTGCACACAGCCAGTACTCTGCATTAAATGAGCTTCATCTCCAGTCAGATAGATAGAGTCAAGGTCAGGCAGCACTTGCCCTGTTATGGCTTTGTTTATTAAGTAAATCTTTCTAATACTGTTCCACTACATTTACCTGCTAATCTAATGTGCAAAGTCAATATGCCATTCCAGGGAGGTAATATGATTTGGTGGTGACCTAGAATGATTTTATGCGTCTGCAGTCCTTCATATGTAACTGTGACTGTGTGTTAATTTGTACCTATTAGTGGACAATTTTGCTGTAATTGGAAATTAATGAGATGCTATCTTGAATTGGACAGTTTATTTATTTACTCCGCAAGACAAATAGGACATGGCTGGTCCCTGTTACAACTCTGTCAGCCACACTGCTGTTTCCAAAGTATAAATCATTTAACTGATAGAGACAGATGACTCCATTTCCGAGGTTAAAAGGCTACAAATTACAGACAAAATACAAGAAATTCTATCCAAAAGGGGAGAGTTTACTCCAGTCAATTCAACAAGAGACCAAAGATATTTCCTTTCTGCCTGTTTGCAGCATAACGATTATCCAATAATTTTTATATCATTAAAAATTAACTGAGGTTATCACAAAGCTGGAAATATGTTTGCAGATCTTGCAAAAGTGTGAAACCACTCAACAATCCACAATCTCTGTGAACTTGGCTGTCATTTGAAGAGGGCGCTTTTGTAACATTAGATGTATCATTCTGAGACCACTAATCAAATTTCACACGGAAGGTCATTCGTATTGACTTCAAAATCATAAGAAATGCAGTGCTTTAACACATAGAATTGGCCCAGAGGAGAGCTGACAAAGTCAATCGGCAAACTGCTAATGTCTGGGTGGGTGCCAGGACTGAATTGGGATCAGATCCACTTGGGAGAAGGCTGGCATTGTGGTGACAAGACAGACCTCTATGTTGTTGCGTTCCCCTGTCCTTGTGCTCTAACCTCTGCATGCTCTCTGCCCTCATGGAAATCAACTACAGGCATTCAAGGCGACTTTGACTATATACGATCTGCTTTTGATGACGACAGCAGACACAGAGGAAGTGAAAAGTCTGTGTATGCCTGTGCACATGCGACCCGGTTAATGCAATCTAGTTTAAACAAACATGCGCAGCCATAGTCTGTTTTTTCAAAGAAAGTTCATTTTTTAAACATTTTTTGAGAAAAATGAGGGCTGTGCTTGCTGTTAGGTGGAGATAGAGTAATTAATTTCAGAGTCTGTTGAGCACGAAAAAGCACTCACATTATCATCATTTAGAAGCTGTACTTTGATAGAAATGTCAAACTGCAGAACTGGAAATGATTAAAGCTCTGAATACGCCATGTCATATCGAGGAGTGAAGTGAATCACGGGTAATTATAGAGACAGAAGTTGTTGGCTTTTGATTATAGTTGAGATTGAGCAGATTTCTTTTACTGGTGCACACAACCTGTTCAATTTAAAGACAAAAAGGTAAAAAAAAATTAAATGAAAGGTCATTTAAAAAAGTAGACCACCGCGTGCCTTCCAAGGTATCTTGCACGTTTGCCTGCCCCTTTTTTGTTGTAGAAATAAGCAGTGCTGAAATGCTTGTTGTATTTGGCCAGATGGGAAGAACACTATCCCAGGAATTTCATGCATCTCAAACCTTTTGCCCACATTTCTGCTGGGGGAGACACACATAGTCACATTCGTCAGCTAATCACAAGAAATTGGAGTAAACCGCATACCCGTGGTCCCTGGTCGCCTTGATCCCCCTGCGGAAGACAAAAAAAAAAAAAAAAAAAAAAAGCATCTTAAAATGCAAGGGTCAAAAACACACAGGCACAAGTACAGTGCCAAATAAGCAGAGGTTCACACCATAATCACTGAGGCATAATTCAGAACACATTGATAAAGAAAAATAATACAGGAACCCTCAGCTATTCATTGTGGTTGACAGTAAAATCACTTACGATAACAGGGACTGACATGAATTGAGTATGAAAGAAAGAAAGAGAGAGAGAGAGAAAGCAGTGGTGTGAGGTTTGGTGGGTTTTGGTGAGGGGGGCTGAGTGTGGGTGAACTGCATTGCCAGGCCAGATTTTATGCCCCAGAGATCATTGGCTTTGTGCCTTTTTTGGGGGTAGATCTGTGTGGATGGAGCATGTTCCTGAAGCAAAAAAACGTTTGGTTTTGACTCAACCTGCATGGTGAAGACTGTGGGTTTATCACATTAAAGTGAAACCAAACCAGAAATAGGCTTTTGTTTGAAATAAGTGAAGGACGACCAAATTCTGGACCTTAATCTGTCTAAAATCGAATAACTGAACATCTCTAAACCATCTGATTTGATGCGCTCTGCTCTCCTGTTGGCTGAATTACAATTAAGCCACAGCAATAAAATGAGCCGAACAACTTATCACACATGGATGGGAATTTTGCTCAAACAAACGTCAATGTAATGCCTGAGCAATTTCCAATAAAACAGCTCTCAGAATTTTTGTAATTTTTCATTGGGCAATCGCTCCAACAGCAGATTTAACAGGAAAACAGTTGCAAATGGCCACGCTGATGCACGCTTTATTCGTCTTGGGTGGGAAGGAATGAACACAGTTGTTTTTCATTTCATTAAACTGCAGATGAATTGGTTCACATGTGAGGCATGGACATGCATCTAATCAGGAAGACTGGGTCATAATGGATGCTCGACATTAATTTTAATCTGGTTTTGTAAGTCATGCTTATGACTTCTACTTTCTGCTTTTAAGACACCAAATGAGAGAAAAAAAAAAAAAAAAATCAGATTCACGTTTGCCATTGCCATTGACGTCTTTCCACACCCCACATTCGATGACAAATGTGATCATCTGTTTCTGTGTTTTCTGTGTAGTATCTCTGGTTTGCACTCTCACGCCATCTCATTTTATTTATTCTTTTCTATATCTGAAAAATCCGTTAAATATATTGAGTTATTGCCCAAATTGTTGCTTACTTCACATACAATGTGATTAACTAGTTACATCTATTAATTGCGAGGTTGTAACAGGCCTTGATCTTCCCCAGTAGAATTTAAGATGTATGCCCTTTAAAATCTAACAGCCACTTGTTTCCATTGTACATGAATTCATTGACTTTATCAACTTTGGTGTGAATTAAAGGGATCTCAGTCAATCTTTCAGTCTTTCAGAGCAAAGCCACGGTCACACATTTGTCCCCGAATCCTGCAGACTTATAAAGAGACAGTGTGGTTATTTTGCATGCTCCACTGCTGTTTTATTGA
Source organism: Rachycentron canadum (assembly GCA_038496675.1). NCBI lineage: Eukaryota > Metazoa > Chordata > Actinopteri > Carangiformes > Rachycentridae > Rachycentron > Rachycentron canadum. Next base: position 9,926,959 of record CM076670.1, read on the forward strand.
GGAATGCTCAGCGAGGCATTTAAGGGCTTCAACTCCGGCTCCGGCTTTCAGTCATTAATGTTCTGTGCTGTGGATTTGTGAACGACAAGAGAATTTAAATATTCAGACTCAGAGACTTGGGGTCAGGATGACTTGAATGTGAATTATAGCTGGACATGCAAGATGAAACTCTTTATGGACAAATTAAGTGTGAGGAAAGCAAAAACTAAGACTTTTATTGTCTTGACCTGTGACAATATATGAGGGGTGAAATATTAAAGACTGAATTTCACATGATTCTTAAAGAACTTGTTGAACATTTTGGAAAATATCTCATCGTTCCAAGACTTAGCTGAGGAGATTGACCATTGACCATGTCTGTTCAGTGCATATGACGCTAGGGCCTGCAGCTGGTTAGCTTAGCAAAAAAAAAAAAAAAAAACTGGAATAAGGAAACTACCTTTGTGCAAAAGTTAAGTTAAGCACAAGCTTTAAACTAACTCTCTCTCCAACAAAGTAAAAGCACATTTCCTAAAACTCTTCCTTGAAGCACTCAAATAAAATATACAAGTAGATCACCAGTACATCAATGACAATATCGTACAAAATTTAAAATTACTCACTTTTTCACCCTTCGGACCTGGAGGACCCTACAAAGAGAGAAGAAGGATAGTTAAAACTTTTTTTTTTTTTTTTTTTTTACACACATAAATTAGAAAATGACAAACAAAGTCTGAGTCATTTGGATGTAATCATTCCGGTGCCATAGCACTTTTTGGTTTGATACAATCATCTATTGACAACTGCGAAAAACCAGGGTCACCAATCTTGTTAGCCAAGAAACAAACAGAGCTGCAAAACAAGACTCGAACATCATGAACTTTGAGGGAACTGCTGAAATCACAAGATTAACAAATTGGGTTTTGATGAAACCAACATTGTGTACTTTTTGACATCACTTTCATCGTTTGATTAAAATGACCTGTCACAGACTGGGAACTTGTACCTTATGCATTGTAGACAGCAGGGCTTATATAAACATACAATTAAAACCAAAAACAGACCCAAATCAAGTCCATGTTTACTTAGAGGATCAAATCCAGCAATCTTCAACCAAGCATTGGAAAGCACACATTGTGAAAAAAGTGCCCTGAACAAGAGGAACACTTCTTTTTCTCTTAAACGCAGCAGTTTTTGTGAAGCAGCTTTGCATCCAATGTCTGTCAGTCAGCAGGCAGGGGCTCCTGGGTGGGCTTGGTAAAAGATCATGGGTGAAGTCGAGAATTTGATGAGGAGATCTATATGCCTAAAGCCTAATGAGCCTGCGTTCAAAAACAGTACTTCTAACATTGAAGGATGAAGTTCAGTATGTTGTGCTCTGCTTCTTCCTCTGAGGTTGGACCTTTGGAAAAAGCCATCCTTGGAAAAATCAGTATTAGATCGGTGTCAGTGGAGTGACTAACTGACCACCCGCTTTGCTTCATGAGCCCCTGGAGAAAGTGAGAAAGATTATTGCGCCAATGCTCATCTGTATTTCTCATGAAAAAATCTGTCAAACACATTTGTTAGAAACTACATGTTTTTTCTGGTCGTAGAGAAAGTTAGTTTTAGAAACCAGATCTGAATCCTCTCCAAGGGAAACTGTGCATCTCTTCCTCTAACTTTGTCACTGCTTTTGTAACTGCCAGTCAAAATGTCATGTCTGTCCTCAGGTAGAAAAACAAGTTGCTCATCTGTCGACAGGACAACTGCAGTCATAATTGCGCAGCGATGCTGGTTTGTTTCCAGAGATATCAGACACAGAGGAAAGTACACTGACACTAATCCATAGATTGATGACATTAGAGTAAGACCCATGTTTGGATGCTGTTCCTGTGAGTTTATAGGCCAGAGACCCAGAATAGCAACCTTCGCAGACACAGACAGGCTTCCACTGCATTGGCACATAATAGCATGGTCTGAAAGTGAAATGCCTCAGAGGTAGTCCAACAGTTTTCCTCAGCCAATATCTACCACACTGCTCTGGGGGAAGTGAGCTGTAGCCAGGTTTCTGCCTGCTCAGTGTCTTTGGACATTATTTTTGATGCAGTTAACCATCTGTAACTTTTTGTTTATGTTTAGTTGTGCATATGGTCCCAACAGGATCTGCATTTGGCTCTATGTGCCTTTGTCATGAGGTTGTGAACCTGTACAACAAGCATGTGCAGTGCAACTGTGTTCGCTTCAGCAGCAGCAGCATACAAAAGCTGATGCAAAATACTGCTTAAGTACACACACATCCAAGGAGGTGGTCCCGCTGCTTACTCGACTGACCATACAAAGAGCCACAACGCACTTGTAAACACAAAATGTGCCATTATGAAAACAATGTTTCAGATTGCGGTTCCCCGGGGGGGAATAACAGAGGCAACATATTGGACTCAAACGTTACTTTTACTTTTATAATGATGCAGAGGCATTCCACAGTGGCAAAATAAGTTTCCAATGTGCAGCTAAAGTAAAACCAGCCCAGGCTTTTTGTTGTGAAGGAAAATTGCCTTTGGACAATATGAGTTTATTGACAAGCTGTTACTGCAAACATATGAATGGCTTCAACAAGGAAGTACATAAATATACCCACTGCAGCTTTTTGCAGAAGCGTAGCGTATTATGTCTGGCACTGTAAAATATATCTAGTTGGCACACACAGTGACTGGGCTAAATGACTGGGCACCATAAGTTTGCAGAGAGAGAAATGAAAAATCTGTTTTATGGGATTTAGCATTTCAATAAATTCAGATTGTTAAGAGCAGCAACATAGTGAAACTTGATCAAATCCTTGCTGAACCGCCATAATAGGGCAAAAAAGCATGTCTGCATTTTGTTTGTGAGGGAAGAAATAGGGAAAGGTCACAGGTGTGATTTGTAAAGTAAATATCATAGATAACAAACGACTAAATAAGTGCCTCCCTGTCAAATAAACTCAGGCACCCCTTCTTCACCTCTTCCTCACCTCCTTCCATCCTCCTCGTCATCCTCTTTCATCTATTTCATCAATTAGCTATAGCTGTTTTTACCATCTCTGCAGGTGCATTGAGCGGTTTTCATGCACTCTCAACATGCGGTGTTCAAGTGTTACAGTAGACTCAGTATGTGGATATATTTTTTCATTCAAATTCAAAAATCTTTTCAAATCATTCAAGTTTTACCACAATCTAAATATGTAGACCAAAGCAAGCTGTAGCAGTAGCAGTAGCAGATGTACCCCCAAGGGTGAAAGTACCCCTGGCTGGAAATCACTATATCAGCCATCTAAACTTGATATATTACAAATGTTAAACTGAATCATTTGAATAAATGACTTTGCAACGAAAATTTCCTTAGCAGCATTTACCGATTTGTACGTCACTATAAGTGGAATGCTGATCTTGACACACCTAATCCCAGCTTGCCCAAATCTTGTTCATTTTCCTCTTCTAGCTGGTTGTAAAGCATGTGGCAATGATTTCACTACACAGCCTGCACCTGCTCATTATACGGCCCATCATTTGCACATCACTTGGACAGACAGCATCCACTGGAGCTTTTCCAAAAGGTTTAAGCACATACAGTGAAGGTCTTTTATAGAGACTATTAAACAGCTCTCCTGCAAAGACTATTTCAAAAGGAGTGAGCTGCACTACAGCAGACCTGCAGCGGGTATCTATTTGTCAGGCTGTCTCTGCAGCTTTGTGGTTTCGGTCTGCCCCAAGGAAGGTTTCTAATCAGCACCTGTGTATGCTTTTCACATCTTTTTACTGCTTCTGCTCTGGCTCTTTTTCAAAAGCAGCCCTGGAGCAGGTGTTTCATGGCTCATCAGCCTGCTCACGGTGCATTAGTGAGTTGGTTTGTTGAACATGATCAACCCTCTACAGTGTCATCAACACCTTTATATTCCAATTGTACTAGATTCTTGAGTGGCTCCGATGCATGTGAGAAAAAAAATAATACAATGTTGTTGCAGGCATGTAGAGATACAGGTAGCATTAGAATAGTTTTGTCATCTCCACGACCCCAGGAAGCTGCTACACTGGGCCAAGAAGTAGTCCAGCTCATAACCCCTATACAACTGCAACATGTTGGTTTACAGCTCATTTTCTGAGTAGAAATTAAACAAACAAGATATAAAGGTGCTAGTTTCTGAGTTTTAGAGGGGCTGGTAGCTGTCTCCCCCTATGTTTGCAAGAAAACAAACAAGCCTATTTCCTAAAATGTCTAACAAATTTAACAGATTTCTACATTTTGTGCATCTGATAGTATTTCACTGTACTGCATTTTCCAGAAAACACCTTCAAAGATTAACTTTAATCAAAATTAATCAAAAAAATAAAATATGTCCTTCCTATGTGTTAGGATGAACAAGTGGTAGCTGCCCCAAAGCATAAGCCCCATATCCACTTATTGAAAATGACACACATCAGGTTGATGGTAAGCCTCACATCTTGCTGCTTAATGCTGGGCAAACTTCTGTCAAACTTCCATCACAAGATGATTTGTAACAGAACATACTGTGTGCATGATATTGTCGAGATGGTGGACCACTGGATGAAGTAGAAGCGTTTTTTTTTCTACCCAGATACATGTCTAGCTTCTCATTCCATTCCAAACCATGACCACTGTCTCCAGCAATGGCCCAAATGAGCTGTTGATATATGAAAAAAAAGAGGAAACCCCTGCCACCTTTAAAATGGAGTGGTGGAGAAATATGGAAAGGAAAGTCTGCAGGGAAATATAAAAAAAAAAAAAAAAGGCAAAATAGAACTAGGGCCAAATCTGCAAGCAACATGGAGAACATGGTAATTCATATCTGAAACTATAGTTTACTTAACTTCATATTACAAGGAAAAAGTAAATGAGGTTCAATGAACTCATCCTGGCATTGTGGTACAAATTCATATGTGGCTGATTACAACTGAAAATGTCTATGTAATATGATGCAAAGAAGACAGAGCTGAGCTTAAGCTGCTGCTAATGTGAAGCCCTGAGTGAGATTTTATTTGCATAGTTTTAATTATGGTCTCTATGTGTAATGTTTGTATCTCTGATAATCCCATACAATTTGATCCGTGGTATTTGTTCTATTTAAAACATTTTATCTTCTAGATGTGTCTCATTTGTAATAAAGACAATTGATTTGGTGACTGATGGATTTAAACGTGCAAATTCTGCATCTCTATTATTTATAGACTCATGTTTTTTGTCGGGCTGTAATCAGCAAAGAGACAGTTTCACTTTTCCTTCTCACACCAGTTTGCCAGCTGAAAAGTATCTCACTCCTGTCAACCTAATTTCAAATTGTCTCACAAAGAAGCCAAGTCACATTCCTACTCTCCTATAATTTTCTCGAAACATGATGGATGAAAGTGAGACATTGCCTGTATCAGTGCAAAAAGAGAGGTTGGCTCATGTCCATTTCTCTGACTGTTGTTGACATGAGCAAAGTCATTCTTGAGGATTTAGCTGTGAGCTGCTGGTACAATCTCGTGAAGCAATCCACTTAATCCAACAAGATGCAAAAAGTGGGGAACCTGGGATCCACATGTAAACTCTGCCTGGACTCTGCGGGATTTGTTTTCATCACAGCGACCTGTTAAACCTGCAGAGGTGCAGAAAATCAATCCATCAAGCAGAGCTCACATCCTCACCAGAGAACCCAGGCCAACTGGGCTGGCAGCGGTTGCTATAGCTCGAACTGTCGGCCACATGGATCCAATCACCTCACCCTGGAGCACTGGCATCTCTGAGAGCACAGGCCAACAACTACCGCTTTTACAACCTCATCTTTATGAGGATACGGTTTTCTCACACAGCTACACAATATTAATAAACATGTGTGTACACAGGAAGTTAAGCAAAGCAGTCCACCAGGCTCCAAGTGTTGACAAGGAATGAGTACGTGAAGAGGGGGCAGGTGAGGAGTGCTGCTCACCACAAATGTGGGAAGATGGCCAAAGTAAAGGGCTTGAAAGGACTAAACCCTGACTTATGCACTTCACACAGTAAAGTGATGCATCATGTTTGCCATGTTTCGAGATACAAAGGAGTTGTAGATCTCAATTCATTTTCATTTGGCTACTCACCAGAGGAACCACAAGAGGGAAATTTGGGAAATACATTTATTTGCTGTCTTCTCTCTGAATTAGTTGAATGTTTATGGTAAATATGAGGCTACAGCCAGGAGCTGATTGGCTCAGCCTCACATGAAGACAGGAAACAGGGAAAGACTAGCTAGAGTGTCTGAATATATATACCAACACCAGTAAAGCTAACAAACAGACATATTTTGTTTCTCTTATCCGAACATAAACTGAAGAACTAGTCAGAAAACAAGGAACACTACAAATGACCATCTTTACACTTTGATTTATGGTGTAAATTACTGGGCTGGGAGGCAGATTTTTTTAACCTTTGGACAGTTGCAGGCTAGATATTTCTGCCTGCTTTCAGTCTTTATGCTAAGATAAGTAGTTGCTGGCTGTAGCTTTATATTTACCCTAAAAATATTGGAGTAGTATTGATCTTCTCATCTAATTCAGCGCAAAAGAAAAACTGCTCAACTCTTTCTTTGAGGCTTACAATCTACCAACAGTGAATTGTTTTCATGAGTGATTTTCTTTGCACTGTTGATGAGAAATCATGTAGCAGCCATTCTTTCGCAACATTTCCCATAAAATAAGCTGAAATATCCTATATGGATACAAAAACATAAAGAAAAAGCACCAACACAAAGAGTGGAAATTACTGGAAAATATACATTTTGCCATTTTACGCTAAAATCCCATCATTGGAAGTGAAATCTACTCAGTTTCAAACATGCACAACCCAGGAACTGAGTAAAAGACATCCAGTAAAAACATATCTATATGTACACCTCCATCTATTAGTTCTGCATGGGAACCCTCAATCATATTACCATGGGCCCTGGGGGAACTTTTTTTTTTTTCATGGCGGGAAACTAATGGAGGACAGGGATGTGAGTAATCAGAGCAGAATGGGCAGGAACGGATGACCACAAGTGGCTGGTGCTCGTTGGGGGAATCTGTATGCAGAGGTTAGGCAGGGATAGGAAAACCACACTGGAAAACTGACTTGGGAATGGCATCTGGTTCCCATATCCACAGTGTATCACAATTAGCCGGCAAAAAATGACTTTAATGTGTGTGTATGTGTTTGTGAGTGTGTCTGCTTGTTGTTATGTGTTTAATGTTCTTGTGGGAGCGGGGATGCTGTGAACTGGGGAAAGTGAAACTGATGGTGTGATTGGTTATAGGTGTGTATTGCCCATGTGCAGTGACAGGACGCAAATCATATATGGAGGAGATTCTTAATTCACAATCTCAGTTCAGGGAAGGTCTCATCATGCCTGAAGAGGGAAGACATTTAAACTGCTTTAACCAAATTGCAGGCATGAAAAGCCAAATATTGAAGCCAACATTTTTTTCTGTGCAATACGTAAGCAAATTTCTGACCCACAAAATTTTTGTCGTGGATATAAAATGTTGAATAGGGGACAATGTTCCAGCTGGAAAAGTATTTCTTCTGTTGATTCAATTAGAACCACATACTGGCTGCTCTACATTTCTCATCATTTGATGTTATGGTTTGGAGGAAAATTCCTCTCAATCAAAAAGATGTCAACTTTTCTCTTCTACTTTGAGCATCACATTCATACGGTGTTAATTCTCCTACCACTCTAAGGTAGTGATCGTGAGTTTTCCCTGTGAGGACTCTCAGCCTGCTAAGCCAACCAAAGTACACTACAGACTGCCTCAAATCACTGTGAGTAAACCTCATGCTTGGCCCAAGTGCTGCCTCTCGTCATTTTGCTGACAGAAGAGCGCTGCTGATGGGCACGGCGTGAGCAGAGGACTGACATCTAAAAGGTCAAACTCTTAATGTTGTCACATCCAGTGCCAGTAGGCCTCTTCAGGCCCTGCTGCCCTTATGAGCCCAAATAAACGCTGTCATGTCAGATAGATCCACTTGCAGCCTCTTGGTGCCAAAGAATGTGTGTGCGCGCTCATGGCCTCTGTGTTGCTCTGGTACTGTTAATGGGCATTTTCTGTTTTAATCTCACAACATGCAACCAAGGTGTAAATTAACACATCATCAGAGCATACAGGGCCTCTTTCAACTAGAGTCTGACTTTAGATAAACTGGCAACCTCTCTTCCTCTGGCGGGCAAGAGTGATCAAAGTTCAGTTGGAATATGTTTTATTAACAGGTGTGGAGCTGCGGTGCATAGCAGATGAAGGATGAAGGGTAGAGGGCGGCTGGGCTCCTCTGCTTCACCCCCACATTGCCTCTAATCCCTGTATTGCAGCTGCATAATTCATATGTTATGACAGATCATCCTCAACCTGTGCCACTGGAATCTCAGCCGATGAAGAAGAGAGGTGGGAACTACCTGTCAAATACAGATACAGATATAACAAGCTATATTTACCTCATCACTAATGTGACAGAACTCTTACAAGGGCTCGTGCTGCACTGCTCGTGCTGGCTGGCCTGGCTTCAGACTTCAGTGTGGTGCAGAGGCATGCTTAGTGGACTGAAGTGGATTTGATCTTTCCAACATTGTATCATCTTGAAATATTTCCCCCCTTTTCAGACGAGATTTCAAAGCATGTTAGTTTCTTTCTCTGTCTGTATAATTTTAATTTAGTATGGCATACAGTTTCTGCTAAAAAAAGTAGGGCTGGCGGGTGGTGTTAGCGGGTGCTCGAGTGCAGCCTCAGGGATGGAGTTTTATGCTTGATTAGTGCTAAATGGTGTGCACACACAGTGGTGGGTGCTCAGACTTGATGTTTTGACATGGGCCACCCTTGAAGAGCTGCAGAAAGATGAGAAAGGTAGATAGAAAAATGGGAAGCAAAGACATGATCATCTCTGCCTCAGCTGCCATTTCACAGACTTTACTGACCTTTCTGAGGGCTGCATTAAAAATATTTATATGGTGTCAGTGGCAGGAGAAGGCAAACTACTCTTGTAAATGGTGAGTAAAATATCATCTCAGTACATATCTGTAACATTAATATTTTTCCAATGTATCTGGAGAACAAGAAGTGATATCTGACCAATCACCACTTGACAGCTGACCCTGTGAGCCCATGCGAAACGGACACCAAAACTCAAGCAGTGGAAAAGAGGGGGAAATCAAAACAAGGTGAATCACTTTTCCATGTCTAATTGCCAATCGCGAACCACCAATGAAGATCTTTTCCTGATGAGTTTTGATTGAGCAGCCCTATCCTCTCTCTGACTCTGCAACCACAGGTCCCTGTCCGTTCATCAGCGGCTTGGTAACGATTAAGTTGCAGAGGTCTGTAATGACTTCAGCAGTGGTCGGTTTGTTGTCCAAGGGCTATGTACAATTTACGCAGTGTTCCCAGAGTTATGGAGGAAGCTGTTGAATATTCATAGCAACGTGTCCTCTGCCATCCCCCGGGTGGGCATACCAAATGAGAAACCACATGAGATCACTTACTACTGCCTTATATATATATAATTTTTTTTTTCCAGAAACTGGCACAAGATTTTTTTTTTTTTTTAATTTCAGAAACAGATTCTGTGACCATTAGGTGAGTCACTGTCAGATCATTGTAGTTTTTGAGGACTTACAGTCAGTCACCCAGACTTCAATAGGTTTTTGTCTATATTGAAAATTATAGCCTTTAAGTAAGGCATTTACATTGCCTACAGTAAAACTAGGATCTCTACCAAATATTTACAGCACTGCGACCTATAATGACTGTCAAAGTGATTTGCTGTCAGGTATTTACTGTATGTGCACTGGATTTACCAAAGGACCAATCCCAAAAGTACCAAAACAGGCATCTCAAACATTTACAAATCCAACCTCTCCTACTGTATGAACACCTCAGGGACACTTCAATCGGCTTTTGAGACATCTCACAGTATGATTTTATTTGTCAGATGTAAAGCCTGGTGAGAGAGGCTGAGAAGTGAGACCACCTGCACTTACTTACGTCCCAGAACCCCAGGAGCGAGTGTCTGAGAAGGCTCAGAGGATTAACTTACGACTTTTACAGCTCAGTCGGCACATGCTATTATACCTATTCAGTCACGCTTGCCTATGAACTATAAATAATTTTAACAGAGCACACACAAATGTACGCTCTCACACAGTGCCCACTTGACCCGATTATATAGGGAACTGTCACCATCCCTGGTGCTTATGCATGGATGTATGGGTTTGTCTTCAGCTTTGGGGAAATTCTGAAGTTTTCCATCTGGAGAAGGGGACTGAATCTGTGATCACCCAGCAGTATAATGGGGTGAGATAATCTGTTCGGATTCAGGGAGCTGGCAGGGATGTAGGCTGGTAGCAAGGATATTACTAACCAGACTGACCATGGAAAAGGATCTCTATGCGGGGAAGGCGGGGATGAGGAGATTATTTTAATAATAGATTCATAGTGTGTGGTGAGATTTCTGGAAGCAAATTTGTCATAATCAGACTTTATGCATTAATTGTGAAAACATAAATTTGCTATACAGTTTTTTACCTGTTTACCTTCTCCCTGGTTCCAGCCTTCATGCTAAGATAAACAGTAGCTGGCTGTGGCCATAAAGACATGAGAGTAGTAGCAGTCTTCTTCCATCTCTCTCAGCAAGAGAGTCAATAAGTGCATTTCTCAAAATGTCAAATAACTCCTTTAATGTGACCTAATGGTTTTATTTTTCCTCTTTCATAAAAACTGTTCTTGACCTTAACCTTCTGGATGTTTGCAAGTTGTTGCTGCAGCATCCTGCAGTCAGGTTTTACTGTTGCCGGGTTGGAGTTTTTACCTTCACATGGCTATCACAGTTGGGGAAGATGTGAAACAGGCATACTTACAGGAGGTCCTAAAAAGAGAAAGGAAAAAAAATACATGGTTAGTGTGTTTTCAATCAGTGATCAAAGACACTCAGATCATCAATGTTCCAATGAAACCACATATCCAAATAAGTAAGATGGGAAAGAAGGCTCTTGCTGAGAATTATTTCCTTGGGAAGGAACATTTCACAAAGATACATCTCTTCCATGATGCATTCACAGACTCAAGTCAAAGAGACGTATTTCAGTTACCCGCACATCTTTGCACCTACGGTATAGAACAAAAGCATTGCTTCTATCTATTTTCCATGCAACCGGGCCAATAATGACCACCAGGCCCTGGCAATCACATTCAACATTTTTAAGTGGCTCTAATTTCACAACTACAAGGGGTTGAGCGGTTGTTAAAAATTCCCCCCACGTTTTTTGTGAGGTGACACTCGTCTTTTTCCCAATTACTGCAGCTCAAAGGACTGTGTGCCAACATACTTCAGGGCTCCCCAGAACCCTGCAAATCATTTTAGGTCTTTAGGTTCTTATTAAAAGGGTACCCAGCTGCTTTAAACCTGAAAAAGGGGTGTTTTTTTTTTTTCTTTACAAGTCCTATGTCCTTGAACTGTTCTTCTTCGTGACCAGGGGAAAGTGCAAATCGCTCCTGCAGCTGGGGTATTTAAGGAGCCATATTTGAGGCTCACTGGGCTTCACTTCTGTAGCATTGTTTTATGGATCGCTGAGTTACAGTAGACCACTTAGCTTTTAATAAACCTGCTCCACTGTGAGTTCTTCAACTAACAATGATGGAGAAAAGAAATTTAAGAAGTAATGTGATGAAAACGTACAATATATGTTGCCTTTAATAGACACCTCAAAGGTATAAGGGTTACTTAAGTACTATGAATTCTTGATGGCTGTAATTAGACCAAATACAGTATTTGCTGGAATATAATCCATGTAAAATGAAATGGTATATAAAATTATGTGGAATAATCCACCCTCAGAGCTCCAGCATTCTCCACTTTCTCTTCTTACAGTTGCATTTCGACTCATTTCCGCCATAACTTTTCACTCTCCTGCTTTGAGCTCCCAGGTATTGCACTCTATGGAGCGAGTGATAATGGAGAGAGTTGTTATAATGCTCTAGAATGACACAAAAGTTACACAGCAGCAATGAGGCTTTCCAAGTATTTTTTTTCCAAGAGGATTGGTTGTGATGAAAAGCTGCTTTTCTTCATACCTGAAATTGATGCACCACTTCAATGGTAAATTCTCAAGCTTCTCAATTTGAGGCCTCAATTCCTCCTTTTGTGAACACAGGTACATGAGTAGCAAGAACTGATTATTCACATGGGGAAAATATGTGAGGAAACTTCTAACACTTTCCAGCACTGACCACCTGCTAGAGCAGTTTGAGACTGTGGCTTTCACTGCTACAAACACTTTTCCTTTTCATATGTTACCAGTAAACAAACAAGAGATCCTAATGAAATATCCCATTCATTTTTAACGCATAGGTAAATATCACCATGTCTTTTTCCTATTTGTTCTTTCTTTCAGTTGCAGCCAAGTCTGGGCGAAAGCTTCCTTCTGCTTTTGTAGATGAGTAAACTCTGAGACACCTCGCCATGAATTTGTGGGAACCTTGCAGCAGCAGCTTAGTTACTTTTGGTGAAAGCAAATCATGAATTAAATATGCTTCCCTTCAACAACCACTACTGTTGAGGACTTAAAAAGAGGGAAATTAGATTTGCAGAAGGCTTACAGTGCAGAATGCAGCACGTCTGTGCTTGTCAAGGACTGAATCTGTTGTATTTTTTTCTCCTGTGGAGTGGGAACACAGTTTGACAATGTTTTCCAATAATGCAGCACAGTCCCATCATATCTATTTGTTTTGAACACCTTTGTGAGCTTCACATAGAACTTTGCTCCACTTTATGTTCCCAAACATATCCAAAGAGTACATATACTAGACTATAATTACATGCTAATACGCATAATCACTATTAGAGCAATTAAAGTGTTGTAATTTTTAATTATGCTCTCTGTAGAAGGACTAAAGCATTGGTTTTGTAATGCTATTTAAATACCATGAAGCTGTACATTAGCAGTGAACATGCAGATAAAAAGCTGGAGGGAACACGTCTACAGTCTCTCTGAACAGGCATTATTTCAGCTTGACATACTTGAGCCAAATCTGTCTGATTTGACAATACACTTCAGCCCAGTTTAGTCTGTTATTTGGGGCTATTACATAGAATGCCTGAAGCCTGTCGTCCCAATTGTTCCCTATTATCCCCCCTTGATAGACCACTGTGCCACTCCAGTCCAGACACTCCAGTACAGTAAGATTGTTTGCTTGTTTCCGATTGACTTTTCAAGAGGAAGCCCCTCACATTCTCTTGCTGGCCACAGAATGGACAAACTGTCTTTGCACAATGGTGCCATTTGAAATACACTGGCGACACGGTGGATGTTTGTTGGAAAGTTAAGCTCTGCATAAACAAAGCCTGGCATTATTTCAGATGTGCCGCCAACCAGAACATTAAACTGCTGTCCATCTGTCATTTGATTTCTCTCTCTCTCTCTCGCTCTCTCTCTCTTTTTCTAATCTTCCCTGGCTTTCAAGTGAGACACTGGATCACTTCAGCATTATGTAAGAGAGCAAGGAGCCACACCACACTGATACATGTCTCAAAATGCTGAACACGGGCTTAAACAGGATCTGAAATTAATTTGGCAAAAATCAAAAATACAGGAAGTAAGAGAAGCTTTGATACTCAAATAACAGACCTCAGCTGATTTGGTTTGATCCCTGTGACTTTAAAAAGCAGAGGCTGGATCTGGTGGTAAAACCAGCAGTGTTTTCTCTCCCCTCACAGACACGGTGTTTGTTTCTCAGGCTGTGAAACCAAGCCGCTCCCTCATTGCTCTGCCTCACTTAAAATTGGAACCTTGCTTTGCCCCGTCTCTCTAATTTCTTTTTACAGGGGCAGTACTTTTGTTCCAAAATGCTGGCTGTGCTCTGCTGCACCGCACTCTCAGCACAGGAACGCCGCCACACTCCAGAGCCCATTATCACTTTCACTATCAGGTGAGCTGGAGTGTGGATGCAGCTCCCTGCCAAGTACATCTTCTCACTGTGAATTCAATTTGTGGCGACACTCTCTGTCTGTGGGAGTGTCACCGCACAACATGTCCCTCTTCTAGATACTCCAGGCCCCGGCTCAGCCAAGTTTGTTGAGTCAGCTCGACAGTGTACGTGTGTGTGGGAGGAGAGAATACAGATTGGAGATTCTTAATTCATTAAGACAACTTGTTGCTGAATTTGTGGAGGCCAACAAGCGTGGGTTATTATATACCCTGAGGCTGAACATGACTACATCATGTCTGGGATCAGCATTGCAGGATTGGAGCTTCCCAAAGTTCAGACATGAACGTCACCACCTCCAACAAGTTTGGGCATCACTTTTACTTTCTCAAACTGCACTGTCTCCCAGTTTTACTGTGAAAATCTAGTGTTTCTATGACAACTGAAGCTGAAACAACCCAAGCTAACACTGAAACCACTAGGCCACAAATTACACATCTATAACCTATTTTGGCCTCCAAAGATATACAGTGTACTTTTACATGATTGTAAGTGCAGTATGATTTGCTGATGTCCTACTGAATTATTCCTTAAACAGTTCTGGATTGAGTCTACAGGAATCTTTGGCCACACACACACACACACACACACACACACACACACTGACACACACACTGACACACACACAACAGACTGAAATGTACATACCAGGTTCTCCATTGCGGCCTCTTCTTCCTCGCTTTCCCGGAGGTCCTGCAAAAAAAGAGAATATAATACATTTTAGTCAGTAATTTAATTGTCTTTTTGTTTGTATAAGTTTCAAATTCTTCTAGTATTCTCGCAGTCAAAACCACCCAACGGCAGGATTAGGAAGTGCTGGTGAGACATATTGCATTTGGACTACAAACATCTCAAAATCTCAGGGTTCATTAAGTATTGGGACTGTATTTAGACGTAAGCTGAAATGAAAAAGGGAAACACAAACACAAGTGTGCTTCATCCTGTCATCGCTGTATCTCTGTTTTTAATTTGTTTATCTTCTTGTTTATCTGGACGCCCTTTCGTGTTTGCCATTTTCCTGCCAGGACTATCAATCTGCCGAGGCTCAGCTGGAGGACTGAAACAATTACACGCTTTGTCAGGTTTTACGTGTTGAAGACTTGACTGGGTTGTATTGTATGCAGGTGAAAAAAAGGAAAACCTTTGGAAATTGGGAGCATCTATCCCAAAATGACCTCCTCCTCCTTCCCCCTCCCAGCAATACATGCAGTCTTTTCCTGAGGTTGGCAGCTGGAAACAAATTTTCAGGCATTGGCATTTTGTTTGCTCTCTGCTCACAAAACTGGGTGCATTCACAATTTATCCGAAGGGTGAGGCTATGACTTTGAGACTGGCTGGAAATTAAAAGTTGAGCTCTTATAATACAGTTTCACAGCAGTATATGGGCATGCTCCACCTCTGAGGAGGACTTGTCAACTTGCAGTGGAAAAATAATATCTAAAAAGGAAAATTGCACTTTATACTCAACATGAAAGGAGCTGTCAGAGATTGGAAGTCAATGGAACCAAGAGGAACAATCTTCCCTGTCTGGTTCTGCATCACAGAAAATATCCAAGAAAATATCCAGATCCAATTTCAGGCAGCAAAAACACTGTGAAGGGTTATTATGTAAATCATTTTGAAATCTATTTTGACCCCCCATACTGACAAATAATAGCCTTTTGTTGTTACGTTAGGGGTTCAAGATAATTACAGTCATGTAATGGGGAGGGGTGAAAGATTTTAAACAAACTGTACAGCTCAACATGAATTGCCTGGGTGTCAAAAGTTGCTTTGAGGGGTGACTTTCTGACACGAAGATTTTGTGAGCAGACTAAAAATACAAAACAACCAGATTACTTACACGTCCAAACAGCCTGACCTAACCTCCCACCCCAAACTGTATGAAAACCTCCTTTTAAATTTCAGCACGTTCTTCTGATCCACTTTCCCTTTTCATATTTGCTAGCCTCTCTAAATTTGCTGCGTGTCTCTACAAGGAAGGGAAAATAACAAAGAGTACAAAAGAACAATCCTTTTACGCAGCGTTCGGCTGATTTATGATCCTCCAGATGTATCGCTGGGGTGCAAAATGCAGGATTATGTTGCACAACTCTTTGTATGACGCTTAGTCCTCAATTTGATCCCACTGTTTGGCTCCACTTCAGCCTCCAACTCTGCTCCCTTTGGACAGTTTCCAGGATAATGTCAAACGCTGCCAGCGAAGGGTCCGGGCTCAATTTAAAGTATGTAACCACAGGTGGAGTTTGACTCTCGCTTTACTATAGCTCACATCAACCCCGGTTTCTCCATAGGTTTGTTTTCTAAGGTTTTAAAAGAAACAGACGGGGGTTTACTGCACTTGGCAGTCACTTCATTATTGCTCACTTTGAAATGACACTTGACACCTTTGAGAAGAATATTTTGTACGACGATACAACATCCTCCTGATTTCAGTGGTATATTTTTGACAGCTGCTGAGAAAACACTCCCCACATGGGGGTTGCCGGTCCAGACAAAATACCCTACATAATTTTTTAGCTATCATGTGGATTCACAATATTCACTGCAAAGTTTTCATTCTGATTATAGACTGTAAGGAGAGATTCCCATACAACCCAGCTATACCAGCAGAAGAAGCCAACAAGAATGCTACAACATTTTCAGTTTATAAAACACAAATGAAAGAATAACTCCTACGCCAAGTCAAAACATGTGTTCAGACGTTTTTTGTTTTTTTTTTATTATTATTTTTTTATTTTTTTTTTTTTAATAATTTGAGACCAAAAAAGTGACCAAGTACAGTAAGCCCTCATGTCATAAATGAAACGAATAGCACTCAAACTTGGTTCTGAAGGGCTGAGGGATCTTCAACAGCCTGTCAAGGAGAAACACGATTCCCGCTCAGAAACATCATACTGGCCTGGTGTTTTCTCACAGCATCCCAAGTAGGGTCATGGAACAGTGGTTTCAGAAAAAATGTGGCGTGGAATTTGAAGATGAGGGTCATTGACTATGAACAATCTGTTTAACCTTTTCAACCTTTTCGCAGATTCTAGAAAGTGAAATAAATCGTAGTGGACTTGATGTCCATTCAATGTTTTTGGTCAGACATAACAAAATGGACCATGTGGTGATATGTATTGTGTTTTCACATTCTGTTATTTGGTGGCTTTTCTGTTGTTGAAAATAAACAGCTGAAAGCCATTTCATAATGCAGGAACCCAGAGGAAAGACATCAATGTAAGTGCTGTTTGGCGTTACATTTAGCTTCCCAAGCTGTGTGGCTCTGGGGACAGCAATGTTGGTTTGTCAGTTCATCTGTCCACCACTTTGGTCCAGACTGAAATATCTCTACAATTATTGGCTGGATTGCCAATAACTTACTAACCTAATGACTTGCTGACTTTTCCTTTAGCTCCACCATGAGTAATACATTGTGTTTTATAGTTAAATATCTTAATTCTTTATTGAGCCCATTATCAGGTCAGAAGTTTGCTTGACTATGACCATACAAAACTGATAACATTCCCATCAGCCTTAGCTAAACTTAGTGGTTATTGCTAATTAACAAATGTTAGCGCACGAACATGCTAAACTAATTTGATCATGGTAAACAGAAGCATGCTGGAATTGTAGTATGGATATGGCCATTAGCTACAGCTATGTAGGACACAACTAGACACGAGTGAAAATGTAATCAATATGAAATTACTTTAAGATACTGTCTACATAGTCACTTTTCAACAGTTTAACATTGCTAAAATCACTTAAACATGATGCTGAGGTCCTCTGTATTAAACTTTCAGGGTGATTTGGGCACCATGGCTACAGCCAAAGTTAGAAATTAAATATACATATGCACGATGGGAAGTGATTGTCGAGGTCATTTATATGTCATTTTTGACATATGAATGACACACTCGACACACTGGTAAAATTCAAAGAATCTTGACACATTGAAAATCATCATTGTGTCTTTAAATATGATGGTAACAGCCTGTGACATGAATGGCACCAAGTTTGCTGTAAGAGCAGCAGGAAACTATCAGCACAAAGCTTTCAAGTCTCAAAATTTATTCATTTTCTTCTTTTTCAGGAATAGTCAAACAACATGAGATTTTTACAATCCCACAGAATGCTTTTGGTCCAAAATACATACGAGTAGTCTTTTCAATGCTATTTGGCACAAAGGAATCCCATGTAATTGGCAGTATTGTGAAACAAGCTGTTCTAAGGCACAGCTATATTATTTTTGAATACTTTTACTCATGTTCTTCATTACAACATCATTTCGAAGTTACGCATTGCTTGACATTATAAACTTCTTGTTTATACTTCAAGCATTTGAGACAAAATTGCATTTTACCTCTATCCATCATCCATAAAATATTGATTGGCCCAGGACAGTTAACACCACTGCACCTCTCTATTTCTCTCTTTCCCTCAAATCAATCAGTTTTGAGTAAACCAACCCTGGCCAGACTCATGCACAATACCAGCATTGTTTCAGAGCTTGATATACATAATCAGACCACTCAAGCCTCTGTCTAAGTAATGCAGCTATTCCTTAGAATAAAAGTCTGACTTAAGCCAAAAATAGCAAACTTGGTACCAGCTCCAACCTCCAAAATAAATTAGGTTTGAACAGAAGTGGCTTTGGACTTCTCAGCAAACCCAACTGTACCTTTCTGGTAAAGTGAATAATTTCAGATGTTCTGCATATGAGAGCTATAATCAAATACTTTTATTTCCCATGTTGAAATGTTATCAGTTGTATTCTTAGAAAGACGCTTGCTGTGATCTTTGTGGAAATTAAATGAAATAACCATAGGAAGAAGACTGATGTTAATGGTGTCTATTAAAGGAGATGGTGTCACATTAAATGCATCATGGCAATAACTTAGCAGCTGCACTTAGAAAGGCTCCACTTTCTTTAGACCATTCAAGAAACACCTACTTCTTGAGATCAACTTTATGCCAAGCAAAAAATAAATTCAGGCTTGATTCATTCATCAACACATTTTCCATGGTTCATTTTCAAGCAAATTTTCCCTTTGAACTCTAAACAACCAGTCTATTTCCTAGATGCCAAAGTGTGCTGCTAAACTGTCTGTTTATGTATGACTCACAAAAATACAATGTCCAGCATGGATGTTTGGAAGAAATGTAATGGCTGTACAATACTTCCAGTGCCAATGTTTTCAGAAACTGACATGACATGTTTTACTGGTGTTTGGTTCAGTTATGGTAAATTTTACACCAAGAGTAGAAGGTGCCTCAAAGGTAAAAAAATTCTTTCAGTGATTTGGTTCTTAAAATGTTCAGCAGCCATTTTGAAGGTGCCTGAACTGTGCATTTTCCTTTTGCGTACAGTTACACAAGTTGACTTTGCTTTCAATGCTCAGTTTAATATGGAGGAATACGTGTCAGTGGTTTGCACAACTGTAAGGGTTCATCATGACTTTACATTAAGTCTTCTTCACTATTGTGTTGGCAAACATTTCATTGTCTTTTCATGATCACTTCAAGCTTTGTTAAAACACCTGTGTTTGATATCATTAGATCATCAAACATCACCAGAATTGAATGATCAACTGTGAAACATCTCAAGGTGGCTCCAACTAGCTTGTGAACTTGGATTTTGGACTTCAGTTGAGTGCATTGTTGATCATTGTCTTTGCAAGCTTTCCAAGGATTTGGGACGATTTAGTCAAAACAGACTTTAATATAGTCAATTTAATCCCACAACATGGATGGATGAGTTTATTAAACCTGGCAGCTCTTTGGTATCCAGGTCAACGGAACTAAAGCTGCACAAAAGCTGGCTTTCTACTGTACAATCATTTGTTACTTTACAAGTACATTTTTGTGGAAACGTCTGGCAAAGAGGACAAAAATTTTGATCCAAGATCCTTATTACTCTGCATGACAATGAATAAATCAAGGCATAAAATGCTAATTCATGGAACACTGAATCCACCCTCCAAGGGAAAAATGGAAATTGCACCACAATTTTACAATCAGTCTCATCCCTTAATGTCACTGTTCTCTTCATCTTCAAAAGGATTTGTATTGTTGTCAGAATATGCATTGCACAGTCTAACATCTGACACAGAGCGCTGCTAGTTCAACATCATTGGAATATGAGCAACTCTCCCATAGAGGTAAATCGAGAAAATACACTTATAGACCATAAAGCTTACTAAATTACATAAAAGATCATGTCTAGGAATTGACTCTCCTCAAGAAAATAAAACCCTCACTTTAAAATCTGAAAGACAAGAGTGAGGGTAACTTTTAAATATGTCCCAACTTCAGTGTTTTTGTCATACGCCACCACAGCCCTGTAATTTATTTGAACTATGTTAACTTTCTTTTCATCCATTACTTTTAGCTTATTATTTAAAACATTTATCAATAACTTTCGAGTGCTTCAACTTATTTGTGATTGCAAACTAGTTTTAATATACTTAGCAGCCTGGATTATCATGAGAACATAAAAACTAAAAAAGTATACTAATACTTCGCTGTCTGGTAATAATAATACTAAACTGCATATACAGTCTACTGAAGTACTGCACTGAACTCTGAGGTCTGTGAGATTGAGTGGGACTTTAAAATAAACTGCATCTGTGTGACAACATCAGCACAAAGACCTAATTCCAAACTTTAGGAACTGATAACAGAACAACAAGATGGAGGAGCCCTCAGACTCCTCTTAAGGTCATCTGTATTAGGTTGAGAAAAACAGGAAAGTCCCTCTTGGCTGGCTCCGGAAGGGTTGCCCTTGTCGTACTCTGACTGCCTTCTCAACTACTTTTACTAATCCTTCAACTTCCTCAGACCCATTTGATTTAAGAGAGATGTAGAGGCAGAGAGCAGAATAAAGAGTTTGTTCTCAAAGGGGAACGTGACCCTATTAAGCTGCAATGTGCTTATTTACCACAAGAAAAGCACACAATCAGTTTAATTGCTGACACAACTTTGGACGAGGTCAACTTCAGGTGGCACATACACATGACAGACTTCACCACTGGTCAGATTTTTTTTCTGAATGCAATCATGAGATGTAGGTTAGCTTCACTTGTGGCAATGGAAGTTCAACCCCTGGAAATTACAGGCGAGTTTCCAAATGCCTACAATCTGAACCAGCCGAGTTAGCATGTAATGCTAAGCTACTTCAAAGAGCAACCCTGCTATGAACTGGTCTTTACTTGGCTTTAAATAAGCACCATGCTGTTTGGATCATTGTCCTCACAAGTCAAAAATAAGCTCTGTATCGTAATTCAGACTAATATGATTGTTGCTAACCTGTTTAAAAAGTGTTAAGATACTTTCCTTTTGCTTTAAATCCAGTTATCTCTGTTGCTACAGGGGAATTTAGCAACATAATGTAAACAACAAATTCTGTTGAGGAATTTGGGGGCCTATTTTAAGACCCCCAAGATTCATATTTGAATGCCAAACACAACCTTGAAAAACACTGTTATGAAGGATACTTCACATTATTCCTTTATTCTGTGGCGTATATCTTCATTATCCTTATTTCCAAATGCACTTAATTCCAATGAACCATTTCCTGAATAAATATGATGATTATAGCCATTTCCTAAATAATTCTTTGCAATTATATTTAATCTGTTGCCCAGAAAAGAGACCATTGTATCTGATTTTTACATTTACTCATTGTTTGGCTGGGGGGGGAGGTTAGGGTTACAGTGCACAGACACACACACACGACATAGACACAAACACACTGTATTTATCCAGTTTAAATGTTGATCTTCTATTTAGTGAATAAAATATAACAGGCTCTAACAAATTCCACAAGTTTCTTAAGGAACATCTATGTATTTCTCTTTAATAAGTGTATTGTTATATGTAGATAGACATGTGTTTACTTTGCTACTCACGAGAGTATGATTAGTTAGCTGGAAATTTACAGTTTGATTTGTACAACAGCTGTAAAGCAAGACACTCACTGATTAGGAGCTGAAAGAAATCTAACAAACAGTCATGAGAGGTAATGAACAGTGACGCCTGCTCCACGAGCTCTAATGAAACTCAGCCCTGCAGTTTTCAATTACAAGACATCATCAAAACACAGTCCTGATACAGTCGCAAGTCCATATTCGTGTTGTTATCATTGTGTTAAAGTTAAATCTAATTCACAGAACCAACAGGACACTTGTTAATGTCAGATAGTCCCAAGACATCACCCAACAGGAGTCAGAAACTAATTACACGAAGCAGCATTCATTATCATGCAGAAAGCAGACACTGATTAGGAAAAAAAAGTTAATGACGCATACTTGCAAACGTCTGTATGTGTACCCTCAGTACTGGTCAAAGGATGTTGTTCTCAACTTCCACCCATCCCTGATGAATATGGCAATTTGGTGTGAGTGGGTGAGTTTGTGTGTGTGCTGGTTGGGTCCTGCACTATGTTTGTCCAGATGCCAGTTATCAGTTCATTAAACCACGAGTCAATCCATTAGGATGTGAGGAACTTGCTGCAGGCTCCATTAACACTGTGTCAAGCAGAATGAAACGAGTATTAAAAATGCATTTTTCTCTCCCTGCACCACCATAGTAAAACAGACTCACCCAGTGCAGACAAAATATTGCACTTGAGATTCTCTTTGTTGATTGAGTTGTTACCATCCTGTCTTAAACACATAACACCTGAACAAAGATGAACCCTTATTCAAACATACTTGCCACATAGTTTCAGGGATCGAAAATCATTATAGTGCAAGTTGTTATTTCTAGTCCTTTGTCAAATGTGAGCACACACGCTTGAAGAAGACGAATGACATGAATATGACTGTGCCTGGCAGGCATGCATGGATCATCTATGCTTTTGCTCCGGTTCAGTGTCAAGGCTGGAACGCTACTGAGGAGGAAGCAGGGCTTTTGAGAGAGTCTTTTCATCACCTTCAGAGATCAATGTGTTTTCCTCTGGCAACAGACTGAGTGCTGGGATACTTGAGACCCACCCCGTGCACTGCACACTGCAATTACCCTCCCCGCAGTACTGACTGCGGTCAAGATGGAAGCAGAACACACTCCCTGATGAGGGGAGGTCAGTAATAAGCCAATTGATTGGCCAAGTCCCATCACTTTATGCTGCGAGTTAAATTGGCACAGGCAGCCATCCTGACGGCTCTATCACAAAGCTTTGCTGTAGACATTTCTAGTCATATAACCTATGCTTGCATGTGATGGAGTGTTACTTTTGTGTAACTTTATCATCTTTTAACTAGAGAGTTGACAAAAATCCAATAATTTTGACATCTTGAGAATAAAAAAAGGGAAACACTAGGATGAGCCCAGCTTGGCTTGGCCAGGCTGAGGTGTAATCCACAGTGGAAATTAATGGTTTCTTTTGAGTGTTAAACCAAGCTATATCTTGGCATATGCTCCCTGCATGCACAGCCGCTTAAGAATCCTCCAGATAAATAAAACCAAATTTAATTGTCAAAGTTGACAAAGTGTCTGTCTAAAGCCAGCTGTCTCGTCACCTTGCATTGAACTATATCGTCTTCCACTTGCGCTCCAAGAGAACTGCTAGATGCTGGAAGCTTGTTAACAGAGGCTATAACAGAAACACGAGTAACTAATAGATGAGCAACTAAAGGTCTCAACACAAGCATTGATTTGCACAAGCAACATTACTACACACGAAAAAATGTCTTACACTGAGTTAATTAACCCACTCAGCATATGCACACAGAAGAGAAAGCAACCTAACAAACATCGATTAGCCGCAGTGACTGATTTAAGTTTTTGACCTGAGTTCGCTGGGAGTCGATCGATTCCTCTAATTAGACCACGGACTGCTGAGTTGCGCATATCAGCAAATAAACCTACAGTGTGCTAAATTTAGTAGTTACTACAAGATAAACTGATTTGGTCACTTGGGCTGATAGGGTCCTGATTTATCCTTTTGAAAGGTGACTCTGTGGCATCCAGATGAGCACTATAGAACAGGAGGACATGTGGCCAAATGACTCAGGATCAGCCAGAAGATGCTTTTGAAGTTCACCAAGGGTGTGTTGTAGTGAATACTGCACTGTGAATACTGATGGTAGACCTGTATATGTATGTGTGTGTGTGTGTGTGTGTGTGTGTGTGTCCTCGAGTGCTTGAGCTGCTGAAATACTTGCAGGAGCATGTCTGGTCACTGGAAGAAATTGTCCAGCAGGATGCCAGAAGCCAAATGGGACATACAGTGCAAGATTGGCATCAAATGATCCCTCTCCTGTTCAAGTTCAGATGAAATACTTTATCTGTGTTTAAGACTTTCATGGCTATTGGATGTCACATTGAAATCATGTGTAACCCTATACCTGCTGCTAAAGGATGAAATGACTGCTGGCTGACCTTATCAACACCAGAGACGTGTGAGCCAGTATTCACCGTGTGCGTATGTGTCTGTGGTGTGTGTGTGGATGGATTTAGAGACGCAGAGCTATATAATGTGGACCGCAGGGCCCCAAACTGCCCAAGGACAGTCATCGCAGCTCCTCAACAAAGATGAAGTCACTGGAGAAACGCCAACTGTGCTCGAGTCCAAAATGTTATTACAGTCCAATTTTTTAATCCTACTATTTTAATAGATTTTCTCCACCTGAACAACTAACACAGTTGGTGCAGCAAATGTAACAAAATCTTTAAATATTTGCTTTATATCTGGTTGATTACACTTAACAAATAGCATGCATTTCACATCATTTCAATCATGAGTTGTGCACACTGAAAATACATTCAACATTTTTCTATTCCTCTGTATACAATAACCAACCATATGCTATACTGCATTGTTTGTGTTGCAATGATCCGTCGTCTTGATTGTAATCCCTGGTGTTTAATTTAATTTAAAAAAAAAAACAAAAAAAACTTAAGTATTAAATAAGCATCTGTTCACGCAAATTATAAAAAAAAAAAATCAAACATTTTCTAACTTGGCCCTGGGGATATCTAACCATGCAGATAGTTTTGCCGTTATAGGCTTTGAGATTTCTGCCTCCAGTCCAATACAATGAAAGTAAAATGGAAATTATGTTAATATGCTCAAAGCAGCAGACTGTTTCTCTACTAGAATACAGGGTTAATAAAAACTCCTCACACATTAACCAGGATATTCTTTCTGGACAGACATGTTAATGTTCTGAAAATCTATTTCCTTGATCAAATGCCACAATTAAAGCAGTTTTGGTTATATGGAGAGATTTCTGCCTGTGCTGTTTCTGTCTCAGCTTTTCTCTTTGGCTTGAAGTGGGTGGGGCTCAGCTGTAAAAAAAAAGTTAATGTTACATATTTCTGTTTCTCAAACCAGGATTTAGCAAAATTTAGAAACACAATTGTAAAATTGTTTTGTCATGGTTACCCAAGAGAAGCTGAAATGAGGGCAACTGGACTTAATAACGACCCCACACAGACTAATACTGTACCTTGAACTCCTCACCAGTCAGTCACAACTGAAGGAACCTTAAGGATGAGATGAATTTAAAACATATTTATCCTCCACCATATTTGAATATTTAAATTTATGCTCTATATAATTTGCCACAATGGAATGAAAAATGGAAACATTTACTGGTCACAATACAGTGAACTAATGACTGAGTGAATAAGTAAACAAGGAAGTGATTTTCCTGTAATTTGTGTGGACTGCCCTTTAATCTAAACCAATACTGTGTCTTTTTCCCATCAATCAGCTAACCTGCAGTTTCACTGAGGCTTCCATCCCTTTTGATCTGCCCCCTATGGTTGTGAGTACAATACCCCCCCCCCCTATTCTCAATTGTTTTTTTTCCTCCAGCTCCAAAGGGCTTCACTTTCTTTATCTTTCCACTTATCAACCAGCCTTGGTGGTCTAAGGCTGGTGTTTACTTGAGCGTTGCATGACCCATGTTGGATTATTCCTACAACAGTCTGAGCACGCAAGCGTGACGGGTACAGGCTCTTATGTCATAGATACCCAATCTTGTCAACAGTGAAGGAAAATGTATGATAGAGAGACTGTGACGAGGGGGAGAAAGAGAAGCCAGGAAGAAGATTTTGGAGGAGAACAGAGGGATGAAAGATTTAAGGGCAAAATGGAAAGTTTAGAATGTAGGGCAAAGCATCTTTGACTCTGTTGTTGAATTCACTGCTCATATAAAACTCTTTAGTCAGGGCAGATGTTACGGTTGTTACATTCCAGCAGTGTGCACTGGACATTAAATGATAGCTAAGAGATCTTTTTATCATTTCAGATTAAAGAATGAAAAAGACTGACGTAATTAAAGTCTGAAACAAGAGTTTCATCGAAATGAAAATTCTCCATTGAACCCTCAGAGTGGCCCACACTAAAAAGTGCCAATTTAGCCCCCTTCTGGGCACTGACTGCAAAACAAAACAAAAAAACAATCCAATCCAATTTTCCATTCAGCCCTCCAGCGAAACATAAAATAATGGCAAAGTATGTCAAATCAGCTGTGATATTATCTGAAAATATCAAGTCCAGCTTGCAGAGAGGCCTCATCTCAGCAGACCAGTGGGTGCCGACAGGCTGAGGCAGGAGGCTGATGCTCCAGTAGGACAGTTAGGTGTACGGTTACCAGATGCAGCATCTGGTTATCAAAACAACTGTCTGCCTCTCACAAACCTATGTAAACATGCAATGTTGGTGAGAGTGCTGGCAGGATAAAAGGGAGGATTCCTATGTGTCGTGTGAATCACAAATCCTTTAACAAGACGTTAAATAAACTGAAAACAGCACAGATGAGCTCTGGGAGAATGCTGAATACTGCAAGTGTCTCCCAAACCTTCATGGTCCCAAGTGGAAATGAAAATAAAGTGTCATCATCAGGCTGTCAGCCCTAGACTCACTGAGAGTCGGCCACCTCCCAGTTTATTTTCCCAAATCAGGAAACCCTACTGCTGGGCTCTCACACATGAGCGTCTTGCCTTCTGTTTCCAAACAACAGCCCCAAAGCTATGAAATGAAAATGAAACACTCTTATTAGAGATTATTTCAGACCACAAAATATGGTAATCTTGCCACTTGGACTGGTAATGATGGCTTGTAAGAAAGAAGTTTAAAACAGCAAGAATACAAAACATGCAGCTAAAGTGCAATTTTTAGTGGAAATTAATTAGGAAAAAGCCAAAATTCCCTCCTAATGAACAAGCCTCTCGTTTTTCTAACCTCTGTCAATCTTTCCCTAAAACACACACACACACACAAACCACAGCACCTTCAGTTACTTTTGTGAGCCATTAATAACCCCTTAATGAGGGCAATTTTTTCACAAAGCAATCACAGTTCCTAGCAGGACCTTCCTCCGGAGCTGAGTCATAGCCGACAACAACAACCTTTATATACACCTTGTTCATTTTTACTGCAGTACATGGTGTAAAAGCAATTTCACTGCATCCAGTCAGGGGAGCATTATAAACAAGTATAAAAGTTAATTCACTCTGCTCACCTTGTTTCAAGTGAAACATTTATTCAGCAGATTGTTGCACGGAAATTGCACTATAACCGACACACATTACTGCTCAAGCAACAAGTTAACTGGGGAAGGATTTTATCCAGGAAATTTTCACAATATCAGACACCCAGTTGTTGACTTCTTGTTGAATTCTTCCTTGGTGTTTGCTTTTTTCACATTCTTACAAAGATTTAGATATAAAGTAAATACAAAGCTACAATAGCTGATTATCTTAGCTTCGTATAAGAACTGGAAATAGAGCAAAACAGCTGGCCTGTCCACCTCCCAGCACCTCCAGAGCTTAGGGATTATTTCTTGGCCATATGCAGTGACTTCCTGGAGTCTCTGCTGGTTGTGATGGCAACACAACTGACTGCATCCGGCTAAGAAAGACCAGCACGTAATGCTCTATGTCCAGCCACAATTTGTCAGCTCAAACCAGGACTTCGTTTTTTCCTCTGAGGCAGACACAATAAAGAGCTTTTAGAAAGCATAGCATGAGACTTTTTATATTCCAGCTGTGAGTTTGACATCACCAGAGCAACAAAGGCCCGAATCTGCTGTAAGTAAAACCAACGGCAAAGACCGTGAACCACGGTTTTCATGCTCTGAGAAACATCAAACGCAGGCCACACGCCACCATGCAAATATAATCAAAACATTTGGAAAGCTTTATGTAATATGAGGAACAGCATTAGTGTAATTGCATTAACCAAAATATTTGGTGCTGAATGAGATGTTCGATATAGGAGCGGTGGCATCAAGCTTGTGTAAAAAATGCAAATCACATGTGATACCTGGAGGCTGGGGGACGTTTTCTATGATGAACAAAGAAATGCCAGACATGGTAACACAATGCCAGATGAAAAATAACTGGAGGAGATTTTTCACAATCCCTTGAAGTTCCACAGAAAAGAAAACAAAGTGTGTTTTGATAGCGTTCAGGCAAAGTACCTCTGCATCATGTTTCCTCCTTGTGTGTCAGTCAAACTGACCAAGTCAAAGGTCAGAGTTGAAGGAGGAGGAGGGGCTGAGCCTCTTGGGATCATTTATAATCCTGACCTGTGGTTTCAGGTGGTTAGATGGTCACAGTGGAGCTGGTGGTGGGGCCCAGTTCATCATCAGTACACCCTGTTCTCATTATGGATTTGATCCTGAAGGGTTTTAGCAAAGAAGTTGCAAATACCGCCATGCCAAAAACTGGCCAGCCGATGAGTTCTGAGGCACTGGCTGCCTTGAAATAAACATTCTCCCACTTTTTATACATTACATAAGTCTACAGTAATAAATATTACACACACACACACACACACACACATATATATATATATATATATATATATAATATTTATATAAGTAGTTTTATAAATATTTAAATAAGCCTTCCTATGATGTTACAGGAGTTTTGGGGGGAAAGTGGTAAAATGCAGGTTTGTGACTTGATGGCTGTCAGTTTAAATCCCCAGACTGTCTGTGAAAATACAGTATATGCCGAGAAAATAAATGAGTAACACTTTCCCCGCCCTCACTAACTAATTTCAAAGTTCCCCTGAGCAATACACTTAACCCCCGACTGCTCCAGTGGAGCTCTTCAGCAGCCCGATAAAGGACTGTGGTTTTACTGCGCAGCTCACAGGTGAAATCACAAAGCAAACCAGAAGAAGAAGAAGAAGAAGAATGCTCAATGGAAAATACATATCTATGCGAACACACAACACCTCACCTCACTGTCAGTGGTAGCAGTCGCCTGCATTTACACGACCGTAACAATTCGCCATTGGGGGAAGCCTAGCTTAGCCTAGCTTAGCATTAAGACTGAAAATAGTGGGAGAATGGCTGGCCTGGCTCAGACTAAAGGTAACAAAATACTTTCAACTGAGAATAATGTCAAATTTTGTGATATAAGCATTTATGATATATGGCCTCTCCTCTTTCCCTCAGTTAGCAAGCTGCTGGCTATAGATGTTTATTTAAGAGACAGATATACGAAAGCAAATATGCTTATTTCTCAAAACGAGAAACACGTGCATGAATTATGATCATGGTACATGCTGCTACAGTTACATGCATTGTAAGAAAAATGATTAAAGACGCCATGAAATGGCATTTCCAAATGTTCAGCTCCCATACTAAAACTTTTCCAGTAAAACATGCTGTTTGGACAGGACATAGCAGGAGCAAGGAGAGCAAGGTGAAGCATGGTCAACATGGAAAGTGACTCAGACACCCTGGAAATGAGCCTGCATTGTAACTTAGACTTGCATCCTTGAATGATTCTTAAAGGGAGCACGATGAAGGAAAAGAGACACTTTCTATTATGTTCTGCATGTAGAGGAACAAGCTAACATGAGAAAAATACATTTTCACATTATTTGAGCTTAACATTTGTCCCTGATGGTTATGTTTTACCCTTAAACAAATGCAGCCACTCTGCTAAACTGCAGCATTTGAATGAGCTGGTAATATAAACAGATTTTAAAGTTTGGGGCAGGGAGCACCTTATTTGGCACAGGGTCCAGCTGGCAGCCATACCCCACCATCAAAGAGGTTATGAGAAATTTGCAGACGTTTTAGATTAAGCTGGACAATCATCTCCTCTTACATCTCCCTTAATGAGAGAGATTATATGAGATCAAGCCTGTGAATCTATTCTACTCCTTCATAAATCATAAGAAGACATGCGAGATTCAATTAGTCCTGCTCGCTTAACCTTAGCAGCACGGAAATTGCACACTAGCCCAAATACTCTGAGCTCTGTATGAGAGGTATTTACAAAAGAGATTTGAGCAGGCAGGCTGTACCAGTAAATGGCAAACAAACTAATAACCATGGCCGAAAAAGAAAGGAGTCAAGATCGTTATTAGATAAACAGTGAACGAAACCAGCAGTGCAGTGGAGGATCTTTTGGTTAAATGGCTTATGAGAGGAACCTGGATGCTATTTTCAGGCCACCCATTTGTTCCAGTCTAAGCCAAAGTAGAAATCCTTCAGCATACAATGCGGCTATTGAGTTCCTGGATGGGGCGGTGATAAAATCTATTCTTATTTTGAGCTCATGTGTATCCAAGATCACATTCTGTTATGTATTACCTTCATGGTATAACAAGCTGCCACAAAAATAGAGTATGGAGAAACACAAAGGGAAATCATTTTTCTACTTAAGCAGCTCATTTCTAATGTTCTGCTTCATTATTTTTCATCCAAATAAGTCTTGCATGTCTACAAAGAATTGAACATATATGTTGCTGTCACCTTTCACAAAGTCTCCATTTAATCAAACTACAAAGCTTTTGGTTACTTCATTAAAAGACAGAACTTGGCCAGAGATGATGACATTGAGGAAACCTGAAAAAGAAACTTTTTGGGTGGAGATCAGATTTGGTTTTCTGACCAAATAAAGTAACTGGCATCTCTTTTGAGAATCCTACAGTTCCAATTTCCAAACGTTAATGAAAATGAGTTCAGACAGTAGCATGTGCATGTTTCCCTACTTACAGTAGGGCACCACTGGAACATCGTCTAGACCACACAAGTGACGTGTGCACTTTCCATTCACAGGACGTAAAAGGTCGTTTGCTTTTCACGTTTTAATAAAGAAGGACATCCTAAGAGATGCTGTGATAAGAGACGACGCTTTTCAATGTCTGTTCTTTGAAGCAGAGGAAATACATTTAGACTATGGTTTGTGTTGACTGCTTTAATTGTGCTTCTGAAAGTATGACTATTTAAAAAAAAAAAAAAAAAAAAAAAGGACAGACAAAATTTGTATTGTTTGGCTGCGATCAAATCGTACTTCCTTTCAGTCGATTTTAAAGGGAAGAAAAAGAAACAGACTTGATCTTAATAGTGGACATTCTTACAGAAGAGGAGTGGGCTTTATTTCTGCAAACAGGGCACTGATTGTAGGTCTGCTGAAGTCAATTACTTGTGCGAGTGGCAGCATACTGTTCATATTACAAATGCCATGTTACACTGTTTATTGCTGTGTATGTTCCATGAGAACTTGTCACTGCCTTGCACTTGTGGGAAGCAGATGAAAGGCGAGAGCAATGTGTTACTGTACTCCTAAAGAGAGGTTCAATTATTTGAAGCCTGCATGTGAAGATGTTCTGGTCCAGATTCAGCGCCAAGCCATCCTTGACAATTCTCTCTGAAATCTATCAGCCTCTGAAACCGTGGTATGCAGCGTCTATCTGCCGTCCAACATGCGCCGTTCTCACAGCGCTTGTCATGCACAGCGACCGCCTGTGCATGAGCGGTGTTGTCATGTGCTGCTTGGTTAACTGCCTGTGATGTTTTACATATAACACCTACCCTGGCAGCCTGCACTTTCCACAAGCTCCACTTTATCAATCATTACTGGAAGAGTGCCCAAACAGAGGCCCTCAGCAGTAATTTTGGTGGATCATTTGGTGCGTGCTAAGGCAGTTGTGATTTACGTAAACACTGAACGCTTGCAGATGGGCATTATTAAAAACAGGCGACGGAGATTCTAATCTGGTTGAACCTGAAGGACATTTCTGGCATGAAGACTTATATAGTCCAACGATTAAATACTTTATCTTACATGAACATTTTTTCCCCATTTAAATTTTAAATGTAAATAATGAAACATATAAATTAGTTTGTGATGGGGTCAGAGCAAGAAAAATTATTGATTTTGCTTCAAAAAATTCTTCAGTGACTTACATGGATGTAGATATACAGTGGCTGGCAAAAATATTCATACCCCTTCAACTTTTCCACATTTTGTCACATTACCACAAACATAAATATATTTTATTGGAATTTTATGTGAAAGACCAACACAAAGTAGCACACAATTGTGAAGTACAAAGAAAATCATACCCGATTTAAAACATTTTTTTACAAATAAAAAACTGAAAAGTGTGGTGTGCAAAAGTATTCACCCCCCTTTTCTCTGAGTGAAACTAATTGCCTTCAGAAGTTGCATGATGATTGTCAAATGGTCGAATGTTGACTTAATGAGTAAATAGAGTCAACCTGTGTGTAATCTAATCTCAGTACAAATACAGCTGTTCTGTGATGGCCACAGATGTTTGTTAAGAGAATATTGGGGATCAACCAGCATCATGAAGTCCAAGGAACACACCAGACAGGTCAGGGATAAAGTTGTGGAGAAGGCCGTCCACCTAAACTTACTGGCCGAACAAGGAGAGCACTGATCAGAGATGCAGCCAAGAGGCCTAAGGTGACTCTGGACAAACTGCAGAGATCCACAGCTCAGGTGGGGGAATCTGTCCACAGGACAACTATTATACTGTGCACTGTACAAATCTGGCCTTTATGGAAGAGTGGCAAGAAGAAAGCCATTGTTAAAATAAAACCATAAGAAGTCCTGTTTGCAGTTTGCCAGAAGCCATGTGGGGGACACAGTTAACATGTGGAAGAAGGTACTCTGGTCAGATGAGACCAAAACTTTTTGGCCTAAATTCAAAATGCTGTGTGTGGCGGAAAACTAACACTGCACATCACTCTGAACACACCATCCCAACTGTCAAACATGGTGGTGGCAGCATCATGCTCTGGGGGTGCTTCTCTTCAGCAGGGACAGGGAAGATGGTCAGAGTTGATGGGAAGATGGATGGAGCCAAATACAGGGCAATCTTGGAGGAAAACCTGTTGGAGTCTGCAAAAGACTAGAGGCTAGGGCGGAGGTTCACCTTCCAGCAGGACAATGACCCTAAACATAAAGCCAGGGATACAATGGAAAGGTTTAAAACAAAACATATTCATGTGTTAGAATGGCCCAGTCAAAGTCCAGACCTAAATCCAATCGAGAATCTGTGGCAAGATCTGAAAACTGCAGTTCACAAATGCTCTCCATCTAATCTGAGCTTGAGCTGTTTTGCAAAGAAGAAAAAAAATTTCAGTGTCTGGATGTGCAAAGCTGGTAGAGACATACCCCATAATACTTGTAGCTGTAATTGCAGCAAAAGGTGGTTACACAAAGAAATGACTCAGGTGGGCTGAATACTTTTGCACACTGCACTTTTTTATTTGTAAAAAAATTTTTAAATCATGTATAATTTTCTTTGTACTTCACAATTGTGTGCCACTTTGTGTTGGTCTTTCACATACAATTTCAATAAAATGTATTTATGTTTGTGGTCATAATGTGACAAAACATGGAAAAGTTCAAGGGGTATGAATACTTTTGCAAGCCACTGTATCATTACATTTAATACATAATATAATAAATAAAGTTAAAATAAGTAATAATGAAGTTTTTGCTTCTATGTATGGTCTTGCATATTTGTAGTAATAGTCAATTGAATGTACTTACATTTAGTATTTGCGTCTGTTTCAAGTTATTTTTATTAGTAGTACCTGCTCTGGATTCAAGCAAATAACTATTCTTTAAAAACTTTAAATGAATCAAAATCATCTGGGAAATAAGTAGATTCCATGTTAATATATTCTGCTTTGGGTGTTTCCATATGCTCTGTTCGCCCTACTTTTCAATCCTGCTGTAGTAATTTGATGACAAAAGTGTTGGAAGATAAGACACCTTAATAACGTCAGCGCGATTACTGGGAGAGCAACAATTCAACAAATCAAACTGTGGCTGGCTGGAGCCCTAAAATACAGCTGCATTGATTCAGACGTCCTGACTTAGGACGAGGGTGGAAGGGAATCAGCTGCATAGTTGGAGACATCTTTGAAAATCCTAATGCGAGAGCCATATTATTGTTGTCTTTATCTTTGTGCCCAATCATACTGATGCAGGTCATCAACAGACACCTTTCAGGTTGATAAAATTGTCTCCGCTGGTGTTGAGAGCATTAATGTTTTCGCCACATTTCTCTGTGATTAAAGTACGGTATTTTCATTGTTCTGATCAATTAATACTGACAACATACACATAATAACTGGCTTGCTAATTGAAACTCTAAGGGAAATAACCAGATAGCAGTATGTGGTCAGAGAATTTTGACCTGTAGCCAGTATTAGCAAACAGGAGGAGTAACTGCTGCAGCTGTGGTTTGCTACTGTCAGCAAATACGACACCATAATGGCTGTCACGGAAGAGATGTTTTAAAGCTCATCATGTGAAACTCGTTCTAGTTGTAACTTCTGTACTTGTAGTGCCTGTGTGCTATGGCAGTGTATCACATCCCCATCAAATTGCTTAAGAGAAGCTCTTGCATCAAATATATACACTACACTTTACTGATGCTGTGGGAAAACTTTTACCATTTCCAATAAAGCTTGGGAAACTTTGTTGAGCTTTGGCCTTGGCCCAAGAGAAAACTTTTCTTATGCATGTATACAGTTGAAGCACACGTTTTTTTTCCCTCCCATACAGTTACAGATGGTGAGACTCTGGCTTGTCAGGCTCCCCTGTGCCAAAGCTCTGCCAGGGAGGCCCTTTGATAATGAGCCTTACACACAATTTACAGCCACACTACAATAATCCTGCAACAATGGTTTCCACATAACATTTGATTGAATGGGCCTTTATGGGCAGGACCAGGCTTGGACTGTGCTAATAAGTGGTCCTTGGTGGTATTTGCCAAGGCTTACCTCACTGTTCTGGGTGACGGTTTGGACTTCTATGATTTTGTGACAAAATTCATACATCATGTCTCAAAACTGAGACAAGCAGTTATCTTATTTGAAAAAGTTTGCTAACATTACTGTGTTTTGTACATTTCTAATTAAAGTCATGAGTTACACTCATACTTTACTTTAAATAAAAATATAACTGTCCATAAAACTGAAACTTTTTTTTTCTCCTCCTTTTCTCCTGATTGAAAAAACCTGAGGCTAAAACCCATTATGAGCTTTAGAGGTATATGTGGTATATTGGTAAGTTGTATGGATTACGTTTACTTTGCACAGGGCCAGGCTTGATGTTTCCCCCTGTGTCCAGTCTTTATGCTAAACTAAGCTAAGCTAACTAGCTGCTAGAGGTCGGGTTACATTTCCTCGACACGTGAGAATGGTATTGATGTCCTGGCAAGAAAGCAAATAAGTGCATCTCTCTGAATGTTGAAATTTTGCTTTAACATACTTTGAATCAAGAGTAGAGTCTGATGGATAACACAGACGAACTCAACACAGACGTTACGATGTTTAATGCAAAGTCAGCCCTATGGTTTGTCTGACATGGGGATAAATTTACCCAAAGCTCTTCAGTGCAGAGGTGAAACTGTAAAAATCTGTGTCAAAAGCACACAATAGTGCAATTGTTCAGTGTTGTTGTACAATCAGTAAACAGCTCAGTTGTTATGCTGTCACATAACAAGACGTAGGACATGAGCATGACGTTGCCAGAAGACATTACGCATATGAAACTTTACCGCAGAGAGTAAGAGTACACCCCCGGCATGAAAAGCCCCTTCACCCGTTGTTGTTGTGTGATTTGTGGAGTGGGTAGTTGGACTCAGATCACGGGCCCTACTTTAGGTTGTGCCGATGCCAGGCACATGATGCAAAGGAAAAAAAGAGGCACGGGTAAAAGAAGGGTGTGGGAATTCAGAGCTCTATATGAAGTCTCCAACATTAGCAACCTGTCTTTGCTCAGCGTTCACCCCAGCAACAGACAGTAAGGTTGTGGAGTCAGTGTGGAGGCACAGAAGAGGATGTAGGTGGATCTGTCTTTTATCACTGCAGAGTGGCAACCCCATGGGAAGGCTCTTCGTATTCTTTCAAGGCCACTTTACGAGACAAAGTATGAATTATAACTTTTTAAACATCTTTGACACAAATGGAGGTCGGTTTCATTGAAAGCGTCAGACTTTTGCATATGAATCCAAATTGAGAAAATGCTTAATTTGCCTTTTCATATTTCTGAATAATGCTCTTTTTCAGTCATCAAGCTCTCAGATGACACATTCATGGAAGCAGATGTCAGACAGCTGACATTTCCCATACCAGAAACATTTCCTTTTCCCCTCTAAATTTTCCTCTCTGAAAATGCTTTGTTCCTGTCTTGTCCACTAATGGTTCCGCATGTGCCAAATGGATAGGCAGAGACCTCTCCAAGCTCCAAGCCTCTGGACTACCTTTACAAACTCCTTCACCAAACAGCAGTGAGTGATGTCCTGGGTGTATTTAGAGGAAGCTGAAGAGACAGGTGCTTCCCATGGTGCAAAAACGCAGAACACTAGGGACCGGGAGAGGGGTTAGACGCTTCAGACAAGGTCACGAGCTGTTTTGACTTCACCACTCTGCTGTTCTGAATTCTTTAGCAGGTGGTGACAGCAGTGTGTAAGCAAAAGGGGTTTCTCCTTGGCTTCAAGAGGCACACTGTGGATGCTGAAGCTAACTTTTAGACAGACCAGTCGCACATGTGATGATAATCTTCACCCATCTTCATTTCCTTGATTCTTGTCAAATCTGCTGCTTCCGACAAGTTATTCCCACATGTCTGATTTTATCTTTTCGTTGCTCTTTGCTTTTTTCATTTAGCTTTTTTTTTTTTTTTTTTTAAATCCACATCAAAATGATAAGTTTGCTCTTGTCTGACGTATCTTTATCCCCTGAACCATAACGACATGAAATAAAATCAGTTGGTATAACTATTGAGGTAATAACTGGCCTTATAAAACAAGGAAAAGTGTTCCATTTAAACCAATAGGAAAAAAAACATCATTCTGCGGTCCCTTCACCCACAGTAACCACAGCCCTGATTACTAATTAAAAGGCAGTTGATGAACAAAAACATCTTTGGTAATTTAAGCATCATTGGGTCATTCAGGAGCTAATAAATTGCACTTGATTATACAACTTGAACCCATCGTAAACTACGCCGCAATGTTTGCTTTGCATCAGTTTGAGACAGTTAAAAGCTGTTTGTTTTCTAACCTGTTGTGACAGTTACATGCAGCATTTTGGCTAAAGAATACAGACTTCAATATCTTACTTTTATCAAACGTTAAAAGTATGTCTGAAATCCAATTTCTATTGCAGGAAATGCTAAACCTGCCTTGACATTTCAATTCTCAGGGGTAATTGCTGTATTTTGTCTTAGCCTTTTGCAGAGATAAGGCACGATCTTTCCTTAGCCGAGGTAATAACATGCCAAATCATCCATCCTTTCCAATGCAACAAGAGACACCAAAGCATAAGATGACATTATATCAAGGTTGTACATTATACCTTTGACAGAAATTAATTTGAAGATGAGGCAGCTCCGGATGGTCTCTCTGGAGCACAATAAAGATGAGGTATTTCATCCTCCCTATTCTCCAGCATTAGGACTGAAGTGTCTTCTTAATCCAAACAGCACGCTAGGGTAACAGCACATTAACAGAGACTGTAGTTATCAATATTTCAGATATAAATATTTCTGCTGAGGTGAAACAAGAGTATGTAAAGATTTGATATTTGCCCTTGAAGCTCTGCCATTGTCACTTCCTGCAAGCTTAGATCACACTCAGCAAGGAGGAGACTGGACAACTATGCTAATAAACCTCCCTCTCGAATTGTATATGAAATGCACAGAAAAGCATGAACAGACTATTATTAATGAATGTTTGACATAAATCCATTTTATGAAATACTTTTCTAATAGTGTGTGTGGAAATGATTATCTTGCCTGTGCGTGACAAAAGTTGTGTTTCCCATGAAGCTAGAATTATGAGAAAATAACTCACTCAGAATTCACTGTGTACAAAACTATAGTTGTGTTTACATCTATAAAGCCAATATACAACGTTACTATCAATAGGAGACCTAAATATGAAATCTTTCCTCCCAAACAACAGTAACATAACGCAAAAGGAAAATATGCCTGTAGCTTAGTACAAATACAAATGTCTTTTTAACCCTCTGTGGAAACAAATGTCGTGAAGCATCCTAAAGCTCAAACAACCAGACACAGATGCAGTAGGTGGAGCTGGTTGTGTACTGCGAATGAATGAGGAGCTATTCGGCTAAAGGTTGACCACAAGCATATCTGCGAGACATCAATAAAAGATGAAATAAGAATATCATTAATTCTCTCCATTTTCAAGCCTGAGATGCCAAAAAGCTGAAAGACAGCCTCAGCCCTCACTGACATTTGTCAAGCATGCAAAAAAATTGTCTAAGTCAAGACAATAATATACCACAATCAGCAACTCTTAGTGATTCTTTGGGATTTCAGTGAAGACTGAATCCTTACGACTGAGTCAACACGATCCAGAGCCACCTACAGAGCAGACAGGAGAACAGCTTCCACTTTGAAGTGGCGTTTGTGGCCCAGTTGATAATAACAAACAGCAGTGAGTGGAGTTGGAGAATTGCAGCAGCAGTTTGTCCTGCACAGACACTACAGCAGTATCCTACTGGAGCTGCCTTGAATGCAGCAGTAATTGACTTTGTTGGAAAGAAAGCATGCTCATGGAAGCTACATGTGCTGCAGCACTGTGAAGAGTTTGCAGAAGGACTAAGGCAACTTGCAACTGAGTTGTGCAACAGGAGCAGCACTGGCAGAGAAACAGAGTCGGTACATCACTATCAACTGTTGGCCCACCTTACTAAAAATGGTGGGTGGGATATAAGATGCAGAAATGGAGAGAATGATGAAGGAACAGGTCATAATAAAGCATTTAGTCCTATTCTTCTTCTAGATCTGATGCACAACAGTAGTGAATAGTATTTGACATAAAAAGAACCAGCTTTCATCTCTCATTGGTGCAGTGGCTTCTGCAACTGTTTTTCACATCTTGTAAAAGATTAAAACTACAGTCAGACACCTTTGTCAGTTGATTTTAAATGTAACTATATATTAGCTTAGACATCCCTGAAATAATGTCTGGCAAATTTTGATTGCCAGCAAAGATTAAGACTGTGCTGTCTACTGTACAGGAAGCCAATTAGTGTTGCGGTGTTAACACTGATATTGCAAGCTTGATTAAATCCAGCCATGTGTATGTGTATCGATTGCAGTCAGGGGAAAACCCCCGAAGACTTTCTCTCACATTTGGAGTAGCAACCGCTGCCTTTCATCAGAATTACTAATACAGAAAAATAAGAGGAAATGAGGCAGCGTCTTTTACGGTGATGATTGGGAAGTTGGTGCAGCAGAAGAGAACATAGTTGTCTTTGTTCATAGCCATGTGTATGTTTCAAATTACAACTTTTTTTTTTTTTAAGAGTTTGGAAGTGCATTTGGGAAGTGCACGTTTTCACTGAGACCTTTCATAGACCACATGCTTCAGAAGAGGAGGAGACATACTGGAAGTGCAATAATCCCCAAAAAACTGCCATTACTGTTTTGTAAATGGTCACTGGGGCAGTAATTGCTTGTTTGTTTACCATAAGTGATAGAAAAGCTTGAGCTCTCCCTGAGCCTGCTGCCCACAACAAACAGGAGGTGAGGGATTTGAGAGGAGCAGGCTCAGCAGAGGAGGAGGAGGAGGAGGAGGAGGGGGATCATTCCCAACCCGTGCTAGCCTCCAGAAAGAAGAGGATGGGTAAATAAGGGGGTCAGAGGGAATGCTGATGAGCCAGAGAGGATCGCTATGGGCTCCTACTGTGCGGAAGATACCTCTGAGGACATAGTAGGAGCCCATAGTGATCCTCTCTGGCTCATCAGCATTCCCTCTGACCCCCTTATTCACCCATCCTCTTCTTTCTGGAGGCTAGCACTATGGGCTCCTACTGTGCGGAAGATACCTCTGAGGACATGCAGCATGGGTGAGAGGGGAGGAAGAGGAGGGGGAAGACAGGCTGCGATACTGAAGACCAGCATAGGTGCTGTGGAGCCCAATGGCACATTCACAGTGACGAAACATTTCTTTTTCATAATACAACAAAATTTGACAGAAAGATGTTGATATTTGTAAGAATTTTTAGAGGCTTTCTGAAAGCACATTTCCATAGATAGGGAGGTTTTAACAAATGCACTACCACAGTGCAACAAAGCAATAATGTGGCTGACTTTTTCAGTCTGATTCTGACACAGGAAAGCACAGTGGAAAAAAAATAAATCAGTGAAGCCATAAATCTGGACAGAGCACCGCAGAGACAGCGGACAGAGGAAACAAGCCTGATGAAGCACCGCATTTATGACCATTTCCCCAACAAAAACCAAACTAATTTGCTAATTACAACCTCCTGTTACCTCTTACATTTTCATTTTCCTGAAGAGCTATTCCATTGATTTCACTTCACCTGCCCCATCTACTTTACTTACACTGAACTGAGGACAGCAGGCTTCGCAAATCACTGCCAAGAGGCAAAACAGCTTAAAAAGAACCCAATTTCCACATTGCACCACATTTGTTGGCACTTCTTTACGATCTAACAAAAGCCCCACAATGTTATTTTTTGTATCAGTGTAAAAGAGCAGCTTCTTACAGCCAATTCAACAAAAACCAACTCATTTTGTTAGACTCTGTAGCTTCTTATGGAGCAGTTTGTCATTTTAATACCACAAGAGCGGCATTTTAATAAGTTATGACCACATATCTGTTCAAATGTCTTTAACAAAGCAAAAATCATTGGAGGCGAGACCACGTTCATTCCACAGAAAAGTATATTAAAGGTTCTTCAAACACATTTGGAACGCGACAGGTCAACCCAGACGAGGTTAATTGTCCCACAAAATAAAAAGATCCTAATTTGCTCACCACTCCAATGTGATAATTGCGGCAAAGAAAAATGTTATTGTAAAGTGATGCTGTGAGTGCGCTAAATAATCGTAGCAACCGTGTACTCGCACACCAGTAACACTCATGCTGTAGTAGTTAATTGGAGAGCAGACGTGTGTTTACTTTGCAAAGTGAGAAGGGGATTGGGAAATTATCGACAGGCAGGTCTGCTGGAGTGCAGACTGCCCTTGAGCACTCGGATCCTGGCCCAGGGACTGCACAAGTGTCTACTTTAAATTCAGGGTAGTTTGCAGATCATTAAGGTAATAGTCTCCAGTAAGTATACATCGTATGGACAGAAGTGGGAGGAAACAAGAATATATCTGTCTGTCCAAACAGAAAGCAGGACCAAATGAGTTCCTGTGGAAACAGCTACATTCCATATTGAAATTTGGGATTTCCAGGCTCACAGAGGTGCTCCAGCATACTGCATGAGAAGTGGTCCCATCAGCAAAACAGACTTCCAAACCTGTGATTTGACAGCAAATGTGGCATATACAGACAATGTGTGAGTGGAAACATGCAGCCTAATTTTGTTTTTTTCAAAGTTTGCATCACTGCTACTCTGATGTGTCAAACATTAGGCTCTGCACCTGTACATTCCCATATAGGGGAGGTTGACCATGCAGGTTATGCTCTCTATTAATTACCATATAAGTGGGTTATTGTTAACTTGAACCCAGTATGTCAAATCACTCTGGTGACCTCTGACCCTGTACAGGCCAAAACAAATATTCTCACATTCAGCCACTGGGGCTCATATGCCTTTGAAGTTCAAACCCTGATCTGAATCGAGTGAAAATGCATCTACATCCGATGCATGTAACAAGCCATTATTCTTTCTATGTGCTAAAGCTGGTGTTGTATATAAAATATGCCTCCTCCATCCAGAATAGGAAGGAGCATTTTCATATAGTTTTCTTAAAGAAGAAATGCTGAGCTGAATAAAAGGCAGCTGAGATCAGACAGCCAAGAAGGATTGGGGAAATGTGTTTGACATAAGAGGCAAGCAAGCTTTGACCCTTTTTAAATCAGACTGCTGATGCATAAAAAGTTATGCACTGGGAGGCAGCAGGCACCTAGAATTAATTCAGGACTCCTCCAATATGGTTTGCAAAGCAGGTTCTTGTCTCCGGTGTTGGCGTCTAACTCACAAATTTAAAGACTAAAGAAATGCAGTGGTACAAATAGAAACAGCTTTTCTCCAGCTCACGGCGAGGAAGTAGCATCCCCCTCGAGTTCAAAATGTTTCAACTTGAGAAAGAAATTTCATTGATGCATTGAAGCAAAAACACTGATCAGCTCTGGGATTTCAACCATGTGCTGGATGGCAAAGTCTTGCAAAGTCTGAGGACAAACCAACAGGCACAGTTGGCTGCAGTCTGAACTGCATGACTCCACTTTGTATGCATAGAGAAGCAAACCTGCAGTATGGTATGACAAACTGAGGAAGCTGAGGAAAAAAATAAATGCAGTCTATTTGTCAGATGTAAATTCATTTTTGGCCGACACAACTAGAGGAATAAAAAAAAAAAACAGTTGTTTGAGTTTTTGCGCCAAACTAAATTCTTGTTTGATTCGTTTCCATTATCAATATTTCCAACACAGAAAACGGTGGGTATAACAAATCACGCTGGCCAATATTTTTAGAACCACAAAATCAAAACTGATCTGAAAAAAAAAGAAGTAAAATTTGTATTCAATGTTCTTACCCAACACTCCCACATTGTCACCCGCCGTGCTCTGTGACGCACGCCAAAGATTAGACATTTATATATACTTGTGTGACAGAGTTAGAAAAGACAGATCCAAGTTTCTGACTCCTACATGACAGTATCACTGGAGTTAGCTCGACCTTGTGGTGACTTCATGGCAATAAGTGTCATAAAAGATATTTGCTGAATTTTAATTGGCGCTTCCTGAAGCAGCTTGCTGAACTGTTACTGTCAGAGGGGGGTTGGGGTTGGGGAGTGGGACAGTTTTTGAAGCAGCTGCTGGTACAAGTCATTAGAAGCCACATTTAAAACTCAGCACCATTACCATTTTATTTCCCCTGTCAAGATTTGTAATAAAATTAATTTTGAGATGTGTAATGGCTGGACAGTGCAGTGCGTGGCTGTTGACTCTGGCCACAGAGACAGAAATAATTGACATGTTCAGTGTTGACTGTATTTATTTGAGCTGAGGGGTGGCCAGCGCATGTTTGCCAAGGCCTACCTCTGGCATTCCAACGCCAACATCTGGGCTTGATTCATCAAGGTATTTGCGTCGAAGTGCAACAATGTGCAAACAAGCATAATGAACAAAAGGCGCCCAAGAAAATGCTTTGCATAATGCACGGCCTACATGAAGTAAATAAACAAACCAAATGAGGATACAACAAGGCAATTTAGTTTCCTATTTTTAAATCCAGATGCCTGTGACCTCAAAAACCAAGCCCTTATTGAGACTTGATGACAAGACATGGAACAGGATCAATTTGTGCTTTTGATTCTCCAAAGCTTTGGCTCTTTCTGTGGTTAAACACAGGAGAGGGAATGGGGAAGAATCCAAGTTAACAAACTTTTTAGAGCTTTTTTTGTAGCCTTTAAAAAAAAAAATTTTTTTTAGTTCCACAGAAAGTCCTATCCTCCTCATCCTGAAACTGTAACTAACCAAGAGCGTCAAAGATACTAACTATCCGCTGATGTTTTAAGCGAGCGTAAGCCAAAACTGTCACAGATACATCCACATTATTTGATCACTACAAACATTAATACCCCTGTGTTAAGTCAAAGTTGTAGCCAAACTCAAAGAGGTTCATTATTTTTGCACATTTTCAGGAGGAGATGTTAAAAAAGTCATGGACCGCTGCAGAGCTGACTCTGGTATTGATGGATTAAACTCCAAAAAAAATGGTTCAGAGACAAACCATAATATCCTTCAGATAGAAAACGTTAAATCATATTGTCACTCAGCTAGTCAGTGAAGATTGCTTTAGGAGTGTTCTATTAAACAAATAAATCCTACATTTCATGCATGAACATCCATGGCTGCATCTGTGTCTGTTTGAAATAAAACAACTTGTCCAGGGGCCGTACATGCTTTTGTCATCTCTCATTTATCACATCTTGAGGATTTTTTTCCCCACTGACCTTATCAAGACTCTAATTTTGCATCCTTCAATTGCAGCAAGTGACTTTACCAAGCAATAATTGGAAGATAGTTTCCTTTGCACAAGATAAAATTTAAGAAAATTATCATCAACTCAACTTTTAAACCTGAACATCTGTAAAAAATCATATCCAGTGTCTGTCGGATGGTTGGGTTTGCTCATTTTTTTCCATCAGTATTTCATTACGAGAGGGATGAAGGTCTCCTCTCTTCTTGAATACAGTGTAATTATTCCTGATGAAATGAAATGCTTTCTGCCTGTTACAAGACTTTTACATCTTTGACATGTTTTGGCATTTGGGAGACGGGTGGGGACTCTGGGATGATACTGGAGGAGGCCACACAGGAGGTGTGAAGAATGAGGTTGTTGGACAAAGAAGAGGAAGATTCGTGCAAAATATAAACATGTGGGCTCAGCAGCATTCAAACACAGAAGAGGTTAACTCACTTGACTCTTTAAAATAAGTACTGTTCAACAACTAAAATCGAATGCTTCATTTAAAAAGCTTAGG
This sequence comes from Rachycentron canadum, assembly GCA_038496675.1. Classification (NCBI taxonomy): domain Eukaryota; kingdom Metazoa; phylum Chordata; class Actinopteri; order Carangiformes; family Rachycentridae; genus Rachycentron; species Rachycentron canadum. Next base: position 9,971,679 of record CM076670.1, read on the forward strand.
GACCATTTAGCGCCTGTGGCGCCCAGCACATGATGTCTGCACACTTGGAGGAGTAGGACTCTGGACTAATTGTATAGTCTGAGCAAAATGCACAAGAGTATAGGGTCTGGCACTGACACTCAGCACATGTGATACCAGCCATGAGTGCCAGCTGAAAGCCCTGAACTGCTGTAAGCAATGCAGCTTGGCACAAGACTGAACAGGCACCACCGGCGTCAAGCTGCTCACTGACAGACCAGTGCTATTCGGCTGTTAACAGGTCCCCAGCTGGTGTCTGCTGTGTGCTGTATGCGTTAGTCTGGTAGCACGCCACTGTTTTGGTCTGCGGATGTTCACGAGCATGTGTGCAGCATGGATGTTGGCATAAAAGTGCCAGAGGCCCCCTCGAACACAAGCTGCCACCAGAAAAAAGAAGCAACGGCGAGCATTTATTTAGACAGCTTGTGTCTGCGACAGGCGGAATGCAGACCACAAGCTCCGAGGCTGCAGGGACTGAGCAGGGCTCGTTTGTACACACAAACCCTGTGCACGGATTGGGTTACAGCTAGATTAGAGTCTGGGACTGGTAGCAGTTTTGCCACTTTGCTGATGGGGTTTTTCATGGTCTAATGCAGCACTTACTTCTAAAGCACAAACTAAGCCCTGAATAAGAGACAAATGTATTAACATGTTTGCATACATTTAAGTGCCTTATTAAAGTTATTAGATAGATCTCTGGCTTTTCATTTCTTTGGAGATATGTCTGTGGGTAGCTGAAACTTTTTTATTTTATTTTACAGTGGATTATAGCACACAGGGAAAGTTGGGAAAGCCACTGAAGCATGTCTGCAGCAGGAGGACTTGCTTTCTCATCTCCAACCAGGAATTGGTGGTGGGAATGCCTGCGGTTTTGTTTCCTTCCCAAAGCCTCCTTGGGTCACCAATATCATTTAATGAATCACTTGAGGTGGCTTCAAATAAGAGCAGACAGGCCCTTGATGGCACCCTACTGAACTGGCTCCCCACCACTGATCACACACCACACCACGTTCTTGGGCCCCAAATGAGAGGCTGTCAATGATTCACAATCCTTCCAGGAACCATTTTACACCCTATACTTGTTTCGTTATCTTCTCTGCAGCATCAACAGTGCAATAATTCATATTAGTACTTTACTTATTTGCTCAGCTAAACAAAGAAACCCCTTGTATTTTCTGACGATAAAACTCTACAATTGAATGTTTCCTGTGAAACTCACATAAAGTGCATGATGCAGGACTCCGTGAGGCACCACCTTGTTGTGCTGCCTCACAGAGTGGGAATAAATTACAAGTCAATTAGAAGGGGACATTCCACCAAAACAATATTCTTAGGAGACAATTAATGTCAGAGCGTCTCGCTGCCAACAGAACCGTGACAGCTCCTGCTAATGAGCACTTTATTCAAAACGCAATTAATTGACCACAAGAGGTGAAGACAGCTTTGCTTTAATAAAAAAGGCATCAGTATCTACTCAAATATTCACCAGAATAATCAGTTCAGTATGGAGTCCTGCAAAGATGCAGCACCCTTTGACTCCTCAGGATTGCTTTAAAAAAACAAACCAACTAAAAACCTGCTGACAGGCCTGTGCTGGAAGAAAACAAATATCCTTCGGTGGAACCTTGTTTTTGTTAGCATGCTACATAAAAATGACTGTAAAAATTGATGGGCTTTGTTCTGGAAGTGGCCGATTTGCTGACAGTGAAAAATGAACTCTCGTACAGGAGTGTTACCAAGTTTTGGAGACAGTTCCCACTTTTGGGGGAGGTGAATTTTCCAAAAGTTTAAACTGCAAGGGACAGTGTAGTAGACGAAATCACTTTGTGCTCTGACAGGAGGAAATAGAAGGGTGCATCTAGCACAAGGAATTGCTTACCGTTTCCTAACTAAAGCAAAATTTATACCAGTTTGTAGTAGTATTTTAAACAGCCCTGTGGTATTTGGTTGATGAGATCTGATTTCCACTGCATAGTAAACTATGGTACTTACATAACAGTACGACTATATCAAAAGCATTGTCTGGACTTTTGGCAGTGACAGTCAAAAGTGCTATCATTAATCTCATTGTAAGGTCGCATTCATTAATCTTGCCTTACACTGGCCCCAGCTATTTTCCTGTTTCTCTTGTATTGCAATTGGCATTTTATTAATGCTTTACTTTTCCTGGCAGGAAACTTCAACAGCAACAAACAGGGAAACAACGAGCAAGAACCATCAACAGTGGCTTTTCCCATCAAGATGAGGATCCCAATCACTAGGAATTTTTGGGCGGTGGATTCTTTCTAATCATCACTGGCAGGATTAATGTGAGGTGACAAAGCTCATCAGTTTGAACCTTTGCCCATCTGCATGACTGCCTCTGCTGGGTAAATTGTGTTGCTGCTAATGAGTCAGAGCAGGCCCAAAACCTAAACGCAGAGGAAGAGAAAAATTCATTCTGAGCACAAGCATTTCTTTGTAACTTGGCTCGTAAAGGTCATCCTGAAGGAAAACACCCAAGAGGTTGCCGTTTTTAAATGAAATGGGCTTTCTTCAGCCAACAGTATTTAAAGGATCCTCACCTAATCTATGAGTTGAGAGGAGACAGAGTAGCTGAACAGCAAGAGAATTCACTGCCACACTTGCTGTTACATAAACACAAATTCCATCTGCTTATTCTAACTGTGTTTTCACTCGACTTGACACAAACCTTTACAAAATGCCATTCAACAAAGTAAATTCGTTCCATTTCGGCTTTATGTTTATGTTGACATGATGACTCCAACAGCTACACAAATGGTCACAAAATGCGCACTTTGAGGGATTCAAACAAGCAATCAACCACAAAGTCCTCACACTTAAACAACTGCAGGTCTTCTGTCATCACTTTCCAAAACAACCCGCATCAGTGGGTCATTTCAAAACCAACTCAAGAACGTCTGGACCTGACAGCTGCATGGAAGAGGTACTGCGTGGCTCATTTCAGGCAGGGAGAGGGCAAGAATTCAACAACACAGTTTTTGCAGTCATCATAACACATCTAGAACGGGCTGTCCTCTAATCACAAGGTTCGATCCCCGGCTTCCACTGTCTGCATGTCAATATTGCCTTTGACGGCTGTTCCATCAGTGGGATGTGATGATGTATGTGTGAGTGAATGAGTGAATGTGAGATGAATTGTAAAGTTCTTTGAGTGATCTCTAAAGACTAGTAATGAGCTATATACTAGAAGTGCAATCCATTTATTTATTTACCAATGGCATATTTAAATAAACCATGCACTTTTAAAAGCAGTAATTTTGTATATGTTCTGTATATGTTTGAAGCTATTTGTAACAATGTGTTTTCCAAAAGGACATAAAGCCTTTTTTGGCTTTATGTCAGCTGTTGAGCTGAGCAAGAAAGATTGGACCCAAATGAACTGCCAATCAATCAGACCTTTTAATTATCACTCATGCACAGAGCGTCCTTCTTAAGGGCTTATTGAGTTTACATTAATGACAAAACACGTTTCTTTCAAGCCATTTAACATAGAAATACCGGCTCTCGTACAGTAGTTGCTTTTCTAAAAGTTTTCATATGAAGAACTTCAGTGCAACAGTTTCTCTCTTGATAGAAGCAGCTGGCACTGTTGTTCTACTGTTTTCAATTGGCTTAGCTTGTTATGTGGGTGCTGACAATACCAGAATTAATGACTCCAACTTCACCCATATTACCCTGTCATGTGTCAACAATAAGTGGCTTCAGGCATGGAGAAAACCCATATAGGAAATAAGGACATGCCTGTGCTGAAGCAGGGAGAGCAGAGATGTGATTAGATGAGCTGAGGCGCAGCCAGCTGCCGTCTGTCTGGCTGCCACCTATCCCAACTACTCTGTCCAAGATGGAGAGAAGAAGAAGACAGTCCTACAGTTCCTCCCCTTTGGAGCTGTCGCTTGCGCCTTCTGTCAGTTCATTTCTAATGGAGTAGGACAGAGGCACAACAGCCAGGCAGACATCGCAGATTGGACTATGTGGATGGGGGGAAATACGGCCAGCAGGAGTTCCCACCTAGCTGGCACCCTTCTCAGGATCCAATTAAGAGATCACAAAGAAAAAAAGGCACTCTGGCAACAGGAGAAGACAGCTTTGTTAATGTGCTCCAGCTTCATGTTTGATGTCATTAAGCTTTATAGCAGCTGTACTCTCAATATCCATGTCGCATCTTATTTGTGTGTTTGTAGATCATCAACTAAATGTATTTTAAAGGCATTTATGATGCTGTTTTTAAAGAAAAAGAAATTTGTTCAGTAATTTACCAAGCAAAAATACCAATGGGAAAATTTGTTAACTAAGCATCATCTGACAATAGCTCACATCTAATGGGGATCAGATAGAGAACACTCCCAAGAAAGAAACTGTTCTAAATTTATGCTCATGCTAATATTCATACAGTAAAAGAGCTCCACAACTTTAACAATATGAATTATACACTAGAAATAAGTTACTCCTACAACTGTAAAGAAATGCAGAACTGAGGAAACAAATTTTTTTTTTTTCGTCATTTTGGCTTGAACCAATCTCGCAAACCACAATTCTCCATGTGAATTCATGTCAGTCTGAAAACATCCGCCTGTTGCTTTTCAGGACAAAACATGGAAAATTCATTTGTGTATATATGTGCTTACTTTGCAGGAAAGAGGCAAAAGCATTTCCATGGGATGTTATTGTCCATATGAAGAGTCAGCAGTGTAACCCATTTTTCTCTGAATAATCCATGAAGCCAAGTGTCTCAGAGACATTCATTAAAAAAAATGTTTTAACATGTCAGGGAGAGAACAGAGAGAATACTAATGACCACATTTATGTTTTTATTTACATTAACCACCACAGGGCTTTGCTTTTATTTCAACGAGAGAGAAAATGTGGCACTGGCAAGGGGATAAAACTAATGAAACATTAATGGAGATAAAGGTTAACTGTTCTTCTCTGAGGGACTTTTGATGACTAATTGATTTGGCATAAAGAACAGGCTGACATGGTGTGTCTCTTTGAAGGAGGAAGGGGGGTAGTTTTGTTCCTCGCAGATGTATCAGACAGTAATTAGCAGATGAACAAAAGTGCCCTCAAGACAGATGTCATGAGAAAACTGTGATTTTCTGTCCGTTGGAGCTGTGTGGCATTTTGTTCTTTATGCATATGCAGCAGGAGCAAATTAACCAGACATATTTTCCTCCTACTTTGTAATTCAAATGATTTACCAGCCAGCAATGTCAAATCTCTCACATTTACATGTACAAATGATCATTGTCAAATATAAAAAGAGTAAAAAGAGTTACTGAGAAAGGCTCAAATTAATATTCAAGCACTTTACTAAACTGGAAATTTGCTGACTGTACATCAAATGCACCACATGATTGTCAAATACACTTATAAATCCCTCCTTCGTCATCTTAAAAATAACCTCTCCTCAGAGGACACCTGACACGACAACTGTGTCTGATGGCAGGCTGTGGTATGCCGAAAGCTGGTCCAGCATGAGAGCAGCCAGTGCCGCCTCCCATTTCAAAGCCAAAAGGAGCCGATGGCCTGTTGTACTCACGGAGGCTATTTGAGAGAGTTGACCTCTGACCCCATCGCCCACACCCTGATCACATCCCACTGTGCGTGCTTTCAAGTGCTCGACCCCCTAAACCCCTGGGCCATTCCCTGGGCTTTAAAGTGCGAAACATGTATCGATTACCCAATTCCTCAGCTGAGCATCGCCGCTACTTTAGACGTCTCTAAGAAGCGATATTGGATTGCAGCTTTATCATACTTACAACATACTGTACATAGCTGCATTTTAAAAAATACTGAGATCATGTTGGGTGCCTTGGTCAAAATATACAGGCAGGATCATCATCATAAATGCCCTTATGTTTCTATCTCAAATCCCCCTATCTGCAGGGAATCATAAGTTGTTTTAACCTTGGCCTCATTGCTCCAGCAATTCTCACTCTGGCGTCACTAGTGAATTCATTAGTTAGTGAGTGCCAAGCATAGCACTCTGTGCCAGTCGTATGACTTGCCTAGTCTGTATATGGCACCATCATGGTCCACTGAGTTAAATGAGTGCAATGAAGGCCCCAGCCCAACAGGTGGCATTATTTATAGCGAGGTGCATGGAAAAGAGGGCCAGGAGTGAAACCAGGAGAGGTCTTGATAGAAACTGGGAGAGGTAAGACATACAAGTCTTCAAGGGGGTGGGGTAAAGAATGGATGTGAGAGTCAGGCAGAGAAACTGGAAGAGAGACAGAGAGCACACTGTAGAAAAGATGATAGATGATGGTGGCATGATGTGGGGAGCTTATGAGGAATGAGATGCATGAGGTAAAGAGAGGTTAAATCAGGGAAGAGATGTGATGCAGAAAGAGGGGTGGGGAGGAATGTAGGAGAGGAGGCAGAGATTTAGCAACAACCAGTCTTTAACTGCTACAAGCTGCTCTGTGCACAGCTCTGTCCCTGCCCGTAGCTCTGTCTGCTAATTTCTCAAACCAAACACAAATTAGTCATTGCTTTGACGTGTGAAGCAAACGGACTCAAGCTTCTATTTTGTGTATTTCATACGTTAGGAAGGAACAAATGAACCTTACCAATCTTCACAACAGCTTTTTCCTCAGCAACCATTCACTCCAATATCTTGTATGTTTCACACTAAATGAGGACATATAATAAAAGCAGCAAAAAAATACCCTAAGATGGGATCATATGCATTACTCTAATCCACACTGTAATGACCATATCAAGCAGATTGATGAGATTATATTCTGATTGCCCTAGTTGGGGCTGGTCACTGCCTCAGATGGCTGCCGGAGCCCAGCAATTAAATCCCAGGATTAGAAGTCTTCTGAATTGATCCCTTCGTCTCTCTTCTTCTTCTTCTCGTCAGAATAAAAAGCAAACCATTCCCCCCCGCCAAAAAAAAATATTGTCATTATCCATATTTTGGTGTTTCTTGCAGCCAAGATTTTTGTCTTCCTCTACTAAATTAGAAATCAGGTCCTTTGCAATGTGAAACACTTGGAGGAGAAATAGGCCTAAGGTTTGAAGGGAATCCAACATAACCAAGACTCTTTCTGTGTTACTGCATAAAACCGGGTCTTTTATTTAAGAAAACATGCTTGTGCTGTGGGGGGATGCAAACAGAGAGTTTTGGTTGCCCATTACGCTTCACTACTTTGTTCTCTGGTTGAAAAGTGGGGTGCAAATTGTCCCTTACGCAAGACAGAGATACAGAACACAAGAGCTTAAGGGGGACTTAGACTCTTCATCTCAGCAATGAAAACACAAGGACTGAGAGACGACGGGCATTTAACACTCACAGGGGAAAAAAACATTAAAGGTCTGTGGTTTTCTGACCACATCAAAGCCTTATTTAGTGTCCCCACTCGGTACTTAGTGGCCTTTCATCTGAATGAATGTGTTTATTTTCATTACATATTAATATACATAACAGCTACGCACAGCAAGATGCTAGCTCAGCTTTCTGAGAAGTTTCACTAATGGTAGTAGACGGCGACATTTGCAAAACTGAACCACAACTTGTGCATTTTGTCAAGTTTCATTTGTTTGTTCCTTATACAAATATTTTTGTGCATAAATTTACTGAACTTCAATTTTAAAGCCTGTATAGTGGGGAAATCTTACTACTGTTACTGTACCAGTGATATAAACTGATTTCACATACCTGAAGTCAGTCAAGGTGATCCAAGACAAGCCATTTGGTTTTCCAGCCAAAAGGGATGGAGAGAAAGAGAGAGAGAGAGAGAGAGAGAGAGAGAGAGAGAGAGAGAGAGAGAAGCAAAGCCAGGTTAGTATGTTCAGAGTTCAATACTCATTTATTTCATGGTGAAACAGCTCCGACATCACTTAAAAGTCAAGATTTCTTGAATTCAGACCAGCAAGTGTGCAACAAACTGTCAGTTAAACATATACATAACATTCTTCAGCTGTCAACACAAGTGCAAGTGCATGTAGGAATAAACTGGCCTTCTGCAAGATCATATTTGAGGTGACAGCTCTTAAAAAACACCCGGAGTCAGAACTATATCTTCTTAGATATATTTCCAAAGAGACAAAGAGAGGAGTCACAAAAGCTAATGGAAAAAACATGACTTCATGTTTGACCAGTGCACAGCATCCTTTTCCTTCAATTCGTCATAGTTTGACATTTTATGAATGCTGTCATAACAGATAAGGACTATGAGTCTTCCAAGTTAAATATCTGGCTCCCTCATTGCTACAGTTTGCATATGTATGGGGTGGTGGGGGCATGGGGGGTAAGAGGAGGGGTGTCAGCTTCAGGATATATTAACTGACAGAGAAAACTATCCAGATGGATTTGTTGACACTTTTTTTTTAAAACTTGCTGCAAGGCCTTGTAGCCATGCTGTTGACAGCGTGCATAAATACATGGGATATTGACTAAACACAAACAATCCTACAATCCCATCTGATGAGTGCCAGACATACAGCGCAGTACATGTTGGAAGGGCAAAGACAAAGTGTCTTCCTGATTATAATTTTCTCTATGTTCAGCTCAGGGCAGTTGTTCCTCTCAGCTGGTTCCTGCTGGTGCTACTGTGCTTTGTCAGGGTGATGGACTGTGTGGAATATGTGTTTCTGCTCATTACCTGGCTCTGAATGTGAGAGGTGTGCACGATTCAAACAGGACATTCCCTTCTTTGCTGTCCAAATTTTACACCATGAACAGCCACTTATTTTGTGCATGTATGCCCAATTTACTGCTTATACTGCCTTGTTTATTCCTATTTATTTTGTCTATGTAAATTTGTTCCTACAAGGCAAAGCCTGCTTGCAATAAGTGATTATCTAGTTTTACTTTAGATCCCTGCAGTTTTCCACTGGGCTGAGCAAGCTGATCAATCCTTGCACTGTTGTGCTTTCATGAATCCATGGCTGTCTGCAAAAGCCAGCTGTCTACACAGAGCACACTACACTCTATACATGCTACATTACAAATGCTATTGTATGCATGAGTAAGGGGCAAAGACTGCAGATTGTCTCTGTCAATGGGTTGTTAGAGATTGGCAACATCACAAAGATGAATGTGAAATACAAGCGAGGGGTGCGTCACTCCCAACTTTTGGTTTGAGAGTCATCAACAAAGCATTTTACTGCTATAAGTAGCACTTGAGAGGTAGTCCAGAGGATTCCAGAGGATTCCAGAGGAGTCACCAAGACCATTTCAGAGTTCATCAGCTACAGATGATGCGCCTCTTCATGTCAGTGTTTTGGAAGATTATAGCAATAATAAATATTAAAGATCATATTTTGATCTGATTGTTTACAGAACCTTTCAAATGGATGAATCTCTGATTTATTCCCCAAGCCAAAACTGCTGCCTTCAGCCTCCAAATTTGTCCCAACATGATACAATAAATAATCAACTGCAATAAATGAATAAAGTAGATTTCATGGCCACAAAAAGTGGATAAACTGCTGATATTGTTTCTAAATGCAGGTTAAAATTACAACTCTTATGATTGTGACTCAATGACACAGACCACTCACTGTCAATGAATCCATGACACATGAGGTCCCCCAAAGCAGCAGGCCTCATCTCCTCTGAGCTCCTCAGCAGCTTTCGGCATAGCTTTTAGGAGGAACTAGGAAATGTTATAGGAACCTTTTAGGCAGAAAACTAGTGGTAGGATAAGGTAGAGTGCGAACACTGACCCGGGATCCCTGAACGTTTACGACAATGAACTGCCTCTTTGTGGTACATTTCAGTGAACTGTGTTTAGCACTCATTCATGACACTTGGGGTTTCATAGAGTCAAGAATGAGCTCAGTCTAACTTCAGTTTAACTGTGAAGAAAGTCCAAACTTTCCAAGTGTGTGTTTGGATCCCTGGTTTGGGATCAAATGAGTTATGCTGCTGGTGGGCAGATACAATAAAAGAAAAAACATCCACTTATCAATTTAGCACCAACCAACTAGTTATAGAGGCACTTATGCTTTACATAAGGGTTTATACATTTCACATAAAGTCCAATGGTGCCAGATGCCTTTAAGAAGCACCGTAAATCCCATGTTTGGATTCCTAATATTTTCTTGTGTTTATGACCAGTAAACCTGCCATGTTCTGGATTTGCTAAGGAGGCTGGCTCTTTTTCCAAGCTCCAGGGTGCAAGTGGCTCTGCACTCCATTTCCATTTAGTTTAGAGCTGGTTTGTGGTGAGCTGCCAGGTCAGAGCCCGACTTTGACCCGATTTTTCCTGCTTCTTTGTTTACTTTTGTAAGGCATTGGATCCAGAAATACAATTAATGCAGAAAAAACAGATTATATGCAAAATGTTACGCAGAGCTAGAGTTTAAATGCTTCATTATTATACTATGTAATCTGTTTGAGCTTGCCAAGGTTGTAATATGTCATTTTTTAGGGTTTTTGGAATTCACAATGCAGTGCCTTTTAACATTGGGTTAAAAACAGATCTATGAAAATTCAAGATGCTATGTTATTTAATTTAATTTATTGGAATGAGATGTGAATGAACATGCTGACATCCCACAGGACATCAACCTGCTTTGATTATGAAAAAAATATTACTATGCAATTCAGTGCAATTCAGTCCAGTCAGAGTTTAACAGACACTTCTCTCTCTGGAGTTAATTATGACACATTTCAGTAGACAAGTGCCACATAGATTGGATTTGATCATGGCTGTCAGCCTTCGTCCCTCTGCAGGCCCTGAAAAAGTGATAACGTACAAATACAAACTGATGGATGAAAATCCTGCTCTCCCTTTCAAATAAATTCACAGCCCTTCCTTGGATCAAGTTGTAACGCAAGGCTTAAACTGCATGAGTCTCATGTTTGAGCAGCTAGCTCTCAACGCTAAGAAGACTTTCATCATGCCCGGGTGACGGAGCCAGTAATTGGAGTGCCCTCTGCCTTAAAGCACAAACCCACATGTTGCAGCTACACTATACCGCTTTGATTTACATCCATTCATTATGCGCAGACTCCACCCACCATGGGTTAAATTTGTGGGTGCTGAAAAGTCATCTGGCCTGATCAGTCAGGGAACTTGTGAGAGGAGCGCACTGTGGTAGTTGGATAGCTCCACTGCTCCAGAATCCCAGTTATCTGAACTGAGCAGCTATGGGCAGAGTAAACAGGAGGAGGGGGTTGGTTAAACTTGTCTCCTCTTCTCTGTACCACTTTGGTGGGCCCTTTCCTTTCCCTTTTAATATTTTCATAAATCAGTAACAAGCATGGTGGATGGAATCGTGAGTGAGTGAGAGAGAGAGAGATCAAGTCAGAGCGTAAAGGACACCCGGGAGGGGAACAGCTGTCTTTGAGATTGCTCCAATGTGTGAGCGCAAGAGAAAGAATCCTTTTGTTTCCACGCGGTTTGCCGCTTCACCGCGGACCTTTCATCTGCACGGTGCAGACAAAGGCCCCATGCATCTCGGATGAGGCAGAAACCTCAGGAAGCGCGTGCAGGAAAAGTAATGAGTAGGGAGGGAGAAAGCATAAACATGTTCCACGAAGTGAAACAGCGTGTACATGGGGTAAGAAGTGGTTTAACTAATGTCGATGCTGGACAGTGGCCTCCAGAAGACAACGGTGCATAACTAAGAAAATAATGGCCACACTGTGAGCTGTTGCTAAATAAATAACTGTTGGAATTAACATATTAGGTAATTCATAATTCTTTTTAATTAATTTCTTTTGCTTTGAAGAAACACGATTCACTTATCTGATGGAGATACTTTTGAAAGATTCATTTATCATCTAAGTCATGTTTCCTCATCAAATTAATTTGCTTTGGCAGAGGGAACTACTGAAGTAAGATAGGTTTCACCACTAAAAATAGATTAAATTACATTTTAGAACTGCACTTTTTTAACCATATTATTGCTGTTTTTTTACAAGAACCATAACACTGCAGATAGAGTTACTAGCTTCACCATTGTCAATGTTCTGGATGAGAACTCATATTATCCATTGTCTCCCTTTGACCGCAAACGCTGTAGGGTACTTCTGCAACTTTTATGAGTCATGCAAGAGGATTAGTATTAAACATTGTATTGTAGCTGCACAAGGGCATTGTGCGCTATGGAAAAGGTGTGTGAAAGAAATGGACACATCTTATTTGTTCCAGTGAAGTTTTCAAATGTATTAAATAACTTGCACTTCTAAATTTTTATTTTACTTTCACGGCAACTAGTATTATAAAAGGTGCAGTTTACTGTACTTCACTTTGATTTAGTTTGAAAATATGACTCATCAGATATACTAATGTTTTATGTTACATTAATTACATAATTGCAATTTCAAGCTCTCTCTCTTTCATCCAGCTGTTTTTATGCTTCAGAATAGGATGCGGCAAGATGTTGGTTTCCCACTACACATGGTTAAAAGTCCTTTACTCATCAATGTGGGGGCGAGGCCACCAGATGTTGGCTGCTGTCTTGGATGTTGAGGATGAGTCTTTTAAGTACAGACTGTCCTTGTGCCTTGTTGCTGAACTGAGGCACAAAGGCCCAGATATTTCCTTTCACATTCTACTTTAAGTAAAGGGAAACCAAATGGAATGGTGGGAAATAGCATTCCTGTTTAAACATATATGGTGAAGCATAGATGTCTTTAAAATGTTTAAACTGCACTGCACCCCAACTTTTAGAATGGCATCACTCATGAGATCTGTTTCATATTCAAGTTAGAGCTGACTTTTTGGAAACACATAAACAAAAACAAACAAAACAAAACAAAAAACATCCTAAATTCATTTTCAAAAAACTTAATATTTTCATTATGAACAAGTGACTGTTTTCTGACTGTTTAAATCAATTGTATTTATTTTTTTTATTAAAGTGACTTTATTCATCTTGCAGTGATATATTTTTATGCATGATGCCATTTTATGTGGCGTATTTGCTGTTCTGTGGTTGTTGTTTTTAGCTACCTGCTTACAGCGACAACAGATGCAAATCTGCTCCTAACTGGTGCAATTACTTTTTACTGTGTGCTGTTGCTGCAAAAACAGAATAGTCCAGTGCCTCGGCAAGAAAATCCACCACTCCATGAAATATTATTTATTATTATTATATTGCACTTGTCAGACATCGACTTGTGTGGCCTTCGGTGCTTTCTGGTTTTGTCAAAATAAACAAACGTCTTTAACGAAACCTTGGCAAATGGCCGCCTTCATCTTCTAAATAAAGAGCACTACTGCATGCTGACACTTTGCTTTCTTATGAAAGAAAGAAAGAAAGAAAGCAAAGTTTGAGGCAAACATTCCATGTTCGTCTCTTCCTCCTCCCAAATGAGCTCCCAGTGGAGCATTGAATATTTTTTGTGGTGCACTACGTCATCTTGCAGATAATAGTTTTAAACTGAAAAAGTTTTAGCCTCGACTCTGGACTTCTCAGAAGTGATAGATAAATTATTTATTAATGATCCACAGCCACAATACTCCCAATATAAAGACTGAAAACTCTCAGTAATCTGCAATAAATGAACACTGCACTAATCAATATTTTATGTTAACAGTGGATCAAATGACTATATGTGCAACGTGGAAGCTGCATCACTCATAGTGATTAATCCAGTGAGTAATAAAGTGATCAATGCATCTTTAAAATGAAGTACATTAAAAAGAAGAGACGTGTTGGTGGATATGCTCATGAGTTGTCATACCATAAGTTGGTCATGAATTGGCCTATTTTAACACAAACAAGCTACAAGAAACTGGGAAAAATAGCAAGCCTGGAAACACTGAAAAATACACCGTTCAACAGTTCTACAACAATTTGTTATACCCTGTTAGTGAGTCACCATGATGCCCAAGAGTTGGCTGGGTATTATTTGACTGAAAACATGCAAACTGGTCACAGGTGTAGGTGATTAAACAGCTTCAAGCTAACTGCTCCATTAACCACAATTTGTATTTCTAAATGTCTTAATGACAAGATGTGCGTGTTCACAAGGACACTTTGGATTTGTTGGAAGGCCACTCTGGCAGAGCTAGTCTTTGTCCTAAGTTAAGCTAAATATGTTATATTACTTGTCAACATTATAAATTAAATTTTCTTAATATGAATTACTATGCCCTTCCCTAAGGCTACACTCTTAATAAGGTTGCTAATTTTTTTGTTATAGTTCATGTGGGTGGCAGATATTGGTGTTCATACAGTAATTGACACACTGCTGTGGTTAACAGTTATATGAGCACAGGGCATTCAAGGACACACTGACACTTATACTGACTACAGTCGACTTTCTTCCATTTCACAAGGCGGAAGAGCATAACAGTTAGAGAGCTGGCAGTAAAAAGGGAAGGAAATGAGACATATACTGTAATGTCCTTGCCAAGATACTGGAGGAAAGATACTGAAACTTCCTCAAGCTATCGTGAAAATAAACCCAGACTCATTATGCAGTTCATAAAGAGAATAGAGCTAAAGGCCTCACTAATAATGAGCGTGAATTACAGTGGCTGTAAACAGGTAAAATTCAAAAAGAAAAAGAATTGCAGCCCTGAAAAATTATTTCCACTCCTAAATGCAAAGAAACTCAACAAAGAAACTGTCACCCGGCATTATCAATTATTTCTAAAAAGTTGCACAGCTGCAAACATTTTAGTTTCTAAACAAAATCAAACGAGTCATGCTGTGCATGAGAAAGATAGACACACACAAAGATAGACACACAAGGCAGCACTTATTCAAGCTAAAGTCTCAAAAGAGAACTGAGAATGTCATAATGCACACAGTTACCTCAGAAGTCATGTGCAGCAGATCCAATTTGGAAAGTTAAAAAGAAACTCTTCAGTGATTTTCAACTTTATTTCCATGTCTTAGTCATAAAGGGGTGACAGGTTAATAAGGTCTAGAAGACTTGCCAGTGTTTTCTGTATCACTGCAGTTTCGTTAGCTTACTAGTATAATCCACTGATGTATTCTGACAGAAGTGGTGAGCAGAAACAAAACTACAGGGAAAGTTTGGCTATTTTTCCTTCTCCCTGCACACAAGTCCATTATCAAAGTCAGGGACCATATTTTGATCAGCCCAAATTACTTCATATTACAACATAATGGATAATTGTAGATCTTACTGCATGCTGAGTCATAGCATGCTTGTATGAAGAGAGTGCACTTCATTACTGAGTGAGTCATAATAAAAACTAAAAGAAATGTGGCTTGACATTGCTGGAAGGGCATCTACATCCCACACTCAAATGGTTCAGTAATATACTGTCTTTCATAGCTATAGCTGCAACTAACAATTGTTTTCATTCATGTATTAAACAGCTATTTTTAAAAAAAAATCACTGAATTGGATGATCTTATAGCGTGTCAAGAAATGGTGAAAAAAAAAACTCATTAGAACTTCGAAGTGGTCAAAATAACATCTACAGATTACTTTGATTTGTCTGACCAACAGTCCCAAACCCAAATATATTAAATGTAGTGGGACACAGTGATTGATTGTTTGGCACTTGTGCATGAAAAGCATTAATTTTTGTCTGTTTGATTTCCTGACAGTCAATTCTACCCAGAGGAGTTTGACTACTTTAGCAACTACCACCAAAATTTATTTTACCACTGCTGTTAAACAGGTGCAACATAACGGTTCGAAAATGTGGTAGTACCTATTTAAAGTCGGTTGTGGTGCAAAAATGTCAGGAAGATGGGACAACTAGCTAAACAGAAGCAGTAGTGGCACACACAAACGTTGAAGCTACTGAATGACCATCTTTTGTTTTGGTAATAACAACTCACGTCACTCACAGATATATGGTTGAAGCCGTCTATGCTGCAGTTGTGTGTTCACAACACACACATTATATACTGAAGGGCTGGGTCAGCTGTTGATTCAGACATGGCACCTACACCATAAAATACAACACATCCCCTTGTCTGTTTTTGGCATAACAACGTATGGGTCTGCACATGGGAACCCTGACTATCATCTGTACTCATTCTCACCATCTGCCCACTACATATCACAAGTGAAGGGCACTACCAGTGGCCACAGTGACAGAAATAAAAGCACTGTTGTATCACACAGACACACACTTTCATCTACATTTTGATTATTTAAGAAATATATTTGGCTTAATGAAACTACATGTAGATGAAGATATTTGGATGACCCAATTTACATCTGTGGTTGACTTTATCTGCATTGGTATTTGTCCTTCGGGCAACATGATCAACAAACTATGCACAGATTTATTTTGGTATGTTGTGTAATGATGGTACAGAGGATTAAGCATTTAATATGGCACTAAATAACAGGTGTGAATACTGGCTGACTCAGCCTCTGAAGCATCCTCCCTGCTCTATTCCAATAATCTACCCTCTGATGTAGATCCAGCAACAGCACTTGAAGAGTAAATACATGCTGCAAACATAGCCTGTGTAACGGAATCGCTTTTTCATAAATCAAACCGAGCAGTTCTCTTGAGGACTTATAGCCGTTAGTGTCAGCAGTGGCAGTGATGAAAAAGATCAGGAGCTCTGGTATCTTGGTGCCAAGCAGATCGACATGCTCAGTTGACACGTGTTTGTGACCTGGGCTCAGTTGTGACACTTGTGACTAATGGCCCAGCTCCTTTGAGCATTAGTAACTGCTACATAAAATACAAAGATTTTATGTTTGCTTCATGCTATTTCTTTGGTGGTGGTGGCACAGATCTATGATGAGAAAAGGTCCGAAACAGCAGCTCCTGTGTCAGATTTAAAACATTCCTGGGATGAGCCCCCCCCCCAATCCCCATGTGAGCAACACTTAAGGCAACAAAATGGGGTCAAAACAGCAAGGTAATGTTTGCGGTCAGAAAGAGAAATGTGTCTGTGCTCACGAAAGGGCCATGTGGTAGGCAACTGGCAGTTGAGGCCTGATGTTGACAGCTTTGAGGGGTCTGAAACTGAAAACCTTGTCAGTCAATCCCACACTTGGCCTTAGGGGCGATGACGGGAAGTGGTGGTGGATTGTTGCTTTATTTTACTTTCAAAAGGACCTTTTTTCCTGAATGTGTTCAGCGAACCATGAGCTAAGGGAGTTCTGTGGATCCTGTAGCATCTTTCAGATTCTTATGGGATCTTGGGCCTTGTACAAGCCTAAATGAAAATGACCTATGATATCATTTTACATTACCATCTGGTACAAACAGTCTAGGTTTCAGAGAGTTTCAGAGAGTGTACTAAAAAGAATGAACAAAGTTTCATTTGGGCTGATTTCAACTGGACAAGTAATGTGGCTCTTCCATTAATTGCCTCATTTACCGTGTGACACAAGACAAACTAGTTAAAGGCCTTCTGCACTGCCCTGAGTCGATCAGGCAATTTCAGTGTACTCAGTCAAACAGTGGCTAATTTCCTCACCATTAATCACAGCAGCCCTTTCACTGACAGATGGGGAGACTCTCACTGATCATGGAGATTAATGTGCCTGCCAGTGCATCTCTGCCAGTCCTGCTTTCCAGTGGATGCAGCCAACTCAAACTATAGTCTCCTGTCTTAGCTTTTCTTTTCCTACTATTTGAAGCCTGCTGCATTATAGACAAAGCGTTGACTACCTTCAACACTAAACTCAACATTATCTCACCCTAATAATAAAGAAAGCAAGCATGTCCATATGTCCAATATAATAAGAGAGAGGCCCAATATCCTGCCAGTTTATACTAGAGATGTCAAGCCTTGTCATGGTGGCTAAGGACTGAAATGTAACGTTTTCGGTGGGCCCTGCGCCTAGAACGCCACTGGTCATTGATAATCTTAAAATGTAAACTGAGGAATATTTTCCTTGGTCTCCAAAATGCTTGTTAATATGCCCGAGAAAATCAAAACACACCTCAGATATTGCTAAATTACATTTAACTTGACCACATGAAGAAAACTTACTATATCACTTCTTTTGAAACTTGTTTGAGTGCCAACAAAAACATCTGTTGAGAGCCAAATCTGGCCCACAGGCCCCTCATTGGGCAGCTTTAGTCTCAACAAAAATCCTGCACTGCCAAACTCGACTGTCAAAAACTCCCTCCTCTGAGAGCCACGGTCCAATAGACTATAGTGGCCATGATGGCAGATATTGACCTGGCTGTGTTTGCTCTTGCTGGGAATGAATGGCTGGACTCCTCACTCCAGCTTCAGCGCCAGGCATTTCAGACAGAGAGTGGAGTTACCAGCTGCTCTAGTAGCTCAACAGCGACCAACTCCCCCTGCAAAGACATACACCAAATCTCAACTTCCCTATCAAATCCACCCCTTACACACACTCACAACACTTGATACCACAAGCTGCAAATACGATGGATCAGGGCAGACGCAAATAACTCCACCAAAGGTTTGAGTGATTCAAGCAGACCCCCAACTCCACAGTGGCCACTTGTTCACTCTCAGCAGCATCTCCAGATGACAGGATGTGAGACAGACTGTCTCACAACGGTTGTGACACCTCTTTAAGGGTCGGGTCTTCTTTCAATCTGACAATATGACTTGAGAGCAATTTAATCTCTTATTTAAATTTAGCCTTCTCAGGATTACGGTACAACCATCTTTTGTTACACTATCATCAGCATGCTAACATGCTTATAATGAAAATGCTAACATGCTGATGGTCAGCAGGTGTAAAGTTGACCATCTCATTTTAGTGTGTTGGCATGCTAATGCTAACACTTACTGATTAGCATGAAACAAAATGTAGAGTTGAAGCAAATGGGAATCAGCTAAACTCAGAGGATCACCAAAGTCATTAGGATCCATCCCCTGTGAGCCACAGATAGTTGTACTTCAGTGCATTGCAATGCATTAAATGGTTAAAACAGTAAAAATTGAGGCAGAAAAATGAATCGAAATATTATTGAAATTACAGGAGCTTTTTGATAAAAAGGTCAAATGTGTCACAACATACCTTTATAAACATAATATAAATGCATAGAGGCACTACAAATGTTCAGGTTGCTTTTTTTTTTCACGTCAGAATTTCTGTCAAAATATTCGCCATGATTTTTTTTCATTCAACCCTACTGAAAAACCAAAAATCTCAATCATACAATCTAAAATAAAAGTCAGAACATTTCCAAAGTCAGTAGGATAACAAGTCATTAGGATACATTTTCTAGATGTCCAGACCAAAGGGGTAGATTGACAAATATTACTAAACATGGAGCCACTGACATGTAGAAGAAACGTCATAATTATAATAGTAACTGGATCAGGATACTGTAAGAGACATAGGAGCTGGCACTGAGGCAGACAGCCGTTTGTAGTGACAGGCCCTCACAAAGGCCTCCCGTCGGGAGTCAACAAACACACTGTCTCATGAAGATGACAAGGCCCCCATCAAACGTGTCCACACACAAAGAGATCTTTTGGGATGCTGACAATGTTGGCCTTTCATCGAACGAGCATGGGAATGGGCAAAAGTCCACCCAACATACACCCCCACTGGACTCCAAGCCTCAACTCGTTGCCATGGCAGTAAAAATACAAACTGAGCAATGCCCAACAAGAGGGCCATCATGAGGCCATTGTCCAGAAATCAAAATCAAATGAAAATGTGCTTCATTAACTCAGATTAAAGATTAATGTGATTAAGGAGAAGGGAGGTGCAGGGGTCATGCAGGAAAGGATGCATGAGGAGAAGCAAAGAAAGTGAGGACAGCAGAAGGGAAGGAAAAGATGATGAAACAAGAAAATAGTTCACTTGTAGTTTTGCAGTTTAATTTCAGGCTCTATTAACTACACGATAATGGAAGACTCAACCTGAAATTATAAAAATCACAAAAGGTTTGCTGCTTGGTCCACCAAGTTTATTTCCCAACAAAGTTATTAGCTTTCACATATCCAGGGTCAATATACCAGTGTGCAGGAAAACTGTGCATTTGCTTGGAAAGTCCTTTACTCTCCGTGGACAAAAAGGATCTCAAAACATCTGTTGTAAAGGCAGCAGCCATTGCAACTGCAAAGACACAAAGCAACAAGCACATACACAGGAGGTCCAATGAAACATCACATAAATTGTATTATTTACAGTGTAGGGAGAAATATATGCTTTTTTTCAAAGTTCCCAAATCCCCTGTGCGTCTTTAGCAATGTTTTCTATTCACAAAAACTCTCCATCACAGTTTATATTTGATTTTGCATGCAGACATTTTCCAGTGTTTTATGGGGCATCTCTTTCCATGGGAGGAGTACCTTTGATTTGTGGCTTTCATAACCTAGGCATAGTATCAACGCTTCGCTCTCCTCCATCAAGGCTTTTGCTGCAGCTGAACCTGAAGGTTGTGCCAGAGACACAATACTCTCCTCAGGGCTTGGGCTTGAGCTCACTGTTGGCAGGGATTTGGTTCTGGACACTTTAACCTGCCAGCAAATTTGGGTGGGCAGCTGGTAGTAACCTGAGCTCCATATGATCAACGCCAAGTTCTAACTCGGTGCTGTCCCTGAGGCACTGTTTCTAACCTTACAGCCTGGTGCCCAACCTTACTGAGACTGTCTCCACACTTTAAAATGCCACACAAAGATCACGTTATGTACTTAATAAAAATGTGATACTAAAATGTGTTTCTCTTGAAATCAGAAAGACAAGTGCCAGGGGGATTTCTAGAGTTGCGCTGGTGTCTCCAGATGAAAGAGTTTGTTAGAGTCTTTGAGTCAAATTAGTCAAACACACATAAAGTATATCATATGTTAAAGTGTTGGTGGTCACTAAGTCCAAAAGATTTATGCTTCAAGTTATTGAATCCCACTGTGTTCAAACAGAAACTCATTAGCACTAACTTTAGCATTACCATTAGCATTGATCTCATATGATGACCGTCTACCTACGCTAGTTTTTTTTTTTTCTTGGCCAAGACAGATGAGTTAAAGCTATGAGGTTTCTCTGATCCACCTTGGACAGTTTAATTGTTACCTGCCAAGACTTTTGCCCACACTTGAGTTCTCATTCATGTGCAGAAAATGACATATTAATTATGCCAACACTACTGAGATGTAATTTCTCAACCATTTTCATCATAGGTTATCATAACATTACCTAAACCAGCCTAGAACAGCGGGTACCAATACGCCAAGTACAAACAAACAAATCTATCAAGTTTGCAAGTTGCACTGCATACTAGACAGGCAGGCACTGTAAGACAAGAAACAAAGACAAAGTTTGACAGTGATCTAGATAAAAAGGTTATTAGTTTCTATATCTGTCCAATGACTATTAAGCTGAAGCACCTCTAAAGTTCATTAAACAGAGTCAGGCCAACCATGCCACACTTCATGCTAAGCTATCTATCTCATGGCTGAAGATTACTTAGAGGAGAAAATATAGTGAATGCATCTAAAGCAAGGCAAGGAAGTGAATGAGCACATTTCACAAAATATCACCTTAAAATATCTGACACAAATGAAGAACATACATTATGTGTTTAAACTGATGAATGAGATCAAATAAAGAAACTGCGCTGTAGACTATCAGCACTGGCTGGCAGCAGAGCACAGTAGGAGCTAGTGTTCTGAGAAATGGTGGTACAATGCAGTCATAGACAGCAGGCACTTTCTCTCCAGTTGCCTTCTGTATACAACTTTATATCCAAGCACAACACCAAGCTGGTTTAAGAGTCAGAGTGTAGCTTTGTCCAGTCTCGGAGCACCAGTGATTATAGACAGGAATGACTAATACCATCGGCGTCGATCTTATGTCATGATGACGAAAGGGTGAGATTTTGTGTTTAAGCAACTGGCTAGACTGATCTGAACTTGTTTACAATGTGTTTAAAGCTTCCTTAGGAAAAATTTTAAATGCTTTTCCTGAAATACCAATATTTGCATAACACAGCCTGCTTAACGTGGGGATTTCGTGGCATGATATGCAGGTTGGACCAGAATGAGCATCAATGTTTCTGTGACTAACAGTCAACAACATTCTCCTCGTGACATAGTGTACATTTGTTGTGTCTACAGCAAAGTGACAAACATCATATATCTTCTTTATTTAGAAGATTAATCACATGCGCTTTGTCCTTATAAACTACAAGTTGTTCCCCTGCCAACAACTGTCAGCAGGTGCAAGGTGTTGTAAACTGGCAGCAGATAGATTTCACTGCAGTGCACAGTTCACACAACCGGTTTAGTGCACAATATTACTAACTGACAGTCAATAATACTGCTGCCATCAAGTGCATTGAATGATGTACATAAAACAACGTCAGTGCCATAAGTGACAAAACTTTGGGAGTTTGGGCACCACAATTGGCAATTGGATACATCAAGGGGAAATCATACTGTGAGGTATAGGGAGACCAGATGGGTTGCCCAATGAATATAAACAGAGAAATAACCACAATGTCAAAGCAGAGTTTTGCCTGCAAGCAAAGTCTGCGCCCCTTCCTATATTTACCATTCTTGGTGTCATCCTGTCCCCTATAGGTTTCTGCCACTGAGTGTTTGACACGGTGAAATAATGTGTGTCATTTTGTATCACTATGTGCACCCAGGGCTTGCAGGAACTATGTGATATCATGGAATTGTGTATAAATAGCAAGCCACATTTCACGTGTCATTTAATGCCATTTTGGTTTGGGTTAGAAGTTAGTCAGTAGAGAAATAATGTGGCGTGAAATGACGTGAAAAAAAAAAAAAGGCACAGTGATCGCATGCAAAATGACTAAAGGAAATTGCCATGTTATTCATATGCCATTTGGTGATACCAGGCTGGCAGGACTGTATAACACACATAATAACTTTTAAACTCAGGCTGCTGCAAAGTGAGTTAAAGCAGTTTTACAGTCTGTCCTTTAGGAAAATTCATACAGCTTTAATAAAATGTAAAAATGGACAGCAGCAGAACCTGCACTATGTAGTAACCAGTCATTTGCAACACCAGTCAAACAACATCTATGGTGGGAGAGCACAAAATTGTCATTATACTGGTGTCTTAATTAAATGCACTTAATCACATTACTTTGTCACTTGTCTAAACAGCTTGTATGAGCTGAAAATGTTTGGAGCTGTGTATTCATTGCATATATTTATGTTTCATGAAACTCACATAATGTGGATTTTTAATGTATTCATTTATTTTTTTTATACATTTTTTTAGCACTGATGTTACTCCATTGACGACAGTTTGATTATCCTTTTGTATGTATGTTTGGCAACCCTGGTAAATAAATAAATGAATACAATTTTACACATGGTCAGTGGTGACACTAACATTCTGCAACATGGGATTTTGACTATATGTATTGTATTGCGTGTATCATTCAAAAAGAATTTCATGGGTTTCATTTTTGAATGAGATTTGCATCTATAGTGCAAATATTACTGTGCAGTTTTAAAATGAATCATGTATTATTGCTTTCCATATGAAATGTGGATATGGACTGAGCATCTTTCCTCCAACATAATTGTCAGATTAACATCCAGTATAATCAGATCACAGCCTAACTTGGATGACCCACACTGATCATGTGGGAATGTTATGAAATATTGGCTGTAACTCATACTCTCAACACACACACACACAAACACACACACACACACTACTGTAGTGCATTTTCTAAAAAAGGAAAAGTACACAGCTTCTGTTGTTGCTCTCATGTTCACAGCTGTCCACGCCTAGTTGGCAGACATCAACATGCCCTCCCCTTTCTGAAAACCAAATAACAGCTTTTCCAGATCCTCTGTTTTAGGCTTAAAACTCTTAGTTAGCACTACAACACTTGCCTAATTAATTTACCATGAAGAAGAGTGTCATCCTCTTAAATAATTGAGATGTTTGTACAGAACAGGCTGATCTATGAGAAGAAAGAGTTCAGTATTTATGAACCTTGGATAAGTAGTGCTGAAACTCAATCTGTCATGTAGAGTTTTACACACTCAGCTTCAATTATACACCAAAGTGTTACTTGACCTTGCCTTGGTTGCTTTACTGCAAGTGAATGAATGAATAAAATCATATTCTGAGTAATTGTACCGCTCTAACTAGGCAGGTAACCTTCCAGCCAAGAATAAATCATGGACTACCTCATTAAACATAACCCATCTGCCTGCTTTGAAGACACCTGAAAACCTAACAGCAGGTGTGTACTCACTGCACCTTCCCATGAAATTGCTTCTGTAACACCTTTGAGGTTATTTCTTATCATCACAGTGAAAAGGCTGCATTTTAATTAAATATATGAAACAGAAATTGAAGAATTCAGCTATCTCCATCACAAACTTCTTCCATGTGGTGTTGTTTATTCATAGATGGAAATATCTACATTTGCTGAGGGATATTTGGTTTGGGAAACAGAAAACTACAGAGGACCCTTTGACAAACTGATCTCAGTTCAGCCCCAAACATTTCGGCATTGAGCCCAGTTGGCGTGGACTTTGGAGAATGCCAAAGTGGGAACAGGTGCATGGTCATTTTTACTGTGGATGCCTGCTGGACCGGGTGCAGTTGAGACCAAGCTTTAAGCAAAATACAACAAAGGTGCATGGGAGACTAATTTCAAGGAGGTGTGAGATGATGCCCGAGATAAACAGTTACTCCACATGTGTTCAACTCATCAATCATCCCGATACATTTGGGATTCAAGTGAAAGTGGTAATCAGCTGCTAGCATGAGCGTTGATCTTCAAATTCCAATAGCAGGTGTTACTGAATGACCTAGTTCGCTTGATTGTATCCAGGGTTTTGTGGGTCTTTACCACATGACTTAGATGCATGTGTCCCCACACGGAAATGAGCATGTTGTACACATGTACAGCTGTTGCACATGGGGTTGGTTGCAGAAATACCAACGATCATTTCAGTTTTGCACAACAGGTTTTCTCATTGATCTCTTCCATTATCACTTGCATTCTCTGCTGGCGTCTATTGCAGAGGATGGATTTGCACAAAGTTAGCCTATGGGCATCTTACTTTCCATCACCATAGCAGTTGTAGACCTAGAATCCTTGATACATACTGTCTTTCCGGTTAGTGTTTAGGTTAGCTTGGCGCTAGTAACAAGAACCTGCAGTGCTAAGCTACACATCATTAATAAGCACATTTACATGTTCTTAAAATTCTGGTATTACATTTCACGACATCAGATAGTAGTTTCCTCACTGCAAAATGTACCATGGGCCATATAGCCAAGGATCTCAAGAGCCTGGAGTTTGAGTGTGTGGGTTCAGCAAACAAAAGAAGTATTGATTACAACACACTGGGTTGTTTCTCCCTGATGGTTGCTAATAGTTCCCACATTGTAAACATTTCACCACAAGCCTTCATTCGAGGAAATGTTTCCCAGAAGAAGGGGCAGTCATTGGCACCCATCAATCCCATGGTGGAGGGGTGTGTTTTGGCCTGGCGGCGCTGGTTAACTTGAGAGCAAGAATGAGAAAGAATGGACTGGTGAAGAGAATCTGTCCCTGCAGTTACCAAGCACAGCACATGTAGTTCCACAAGCTTTACAAAACGTGTTTAAGGCCAAGGTCTGTACCACAGACACAAAGAAAATATGCTTGAAGTCGGCAAACGTTCTATTTTGGTTTCAGGCAAAAAACAAAATAACACTTCATCTTCTATATAACCAATGACACTCGGGTCTCTTGGCACTTCTTCATGGAGACCGAAACACTGGCATCTCATACTAGTTTGCTTATTTAAGGCCATTTTGAGAAACTATATATTGTGTGCACCAGCCAGAACAATTCCAAGTGTACATAGAGCGAGCCAGTTCATTCAATGTAGTCATCAAGGTACAAATTTGACATTGGTGTTTATCAAAATTACCTGGTTTGCAGAGTTGACCAGGGTTGTTTTGGGGCTTTAAAGCCAGCTGGAGACTAATCTCCTCACTGACACTGCCACCTCACCAGCACTCCACAGAAATGTGAATGTTAGACTGTTGGGCATGCATCTCATTCCCTAAACTTTTGTGGAGCAGTGGCCGTGACATGTGGGATACTCACGATGAAGATGCATCTACTTTACTACTGTATTACAATGAAGACACTGCAAATAGTATTGTTAAGATTTCTTTCAGCACCATCTCTGTGGGACTCCAGCATGGCAACAGATGGGCAGAAATCTCATGTTTCCCCCATGTTACTATTTTAGTCTCAAGTGTTGTTCTGTTGCCTGTCTCACAATCTGACGAGAGCTCTTTAAGGTCAAAGGTCTTGTCCATTTCGAGGGCACCAGACCATAAACAAATGAGTAGCCATTTCCCAACTTCCACTTTTGTTTGTCAGCACTGACGTCAGAGCGTGGTATCTGTGGCATCTCCAAAGAGCCTTGAGGGTTTGGAGAGGTGGCGATTAATAGATGAGCTTGGGGAGACATCAAACATAGCTCAGCCGTCTGTCTCTGAGCCTTGTCTGTCCCAAACAGCAGAGTCTGCCTGTTCGGCTGGCCACCCACCAGCGTGCATGTCCGTGCTTTGGCAAATCCTGTCATCGCTGATTGGCTGACAAAATGGCACGTGTGTGTAGCGACCTAAGGTCAATGTAACCTGGAGCTAAGCCATCAGCCTGCATTTATCTTACAAAACCCCATCATTTCAAACAGAAGTGCCAACATGAGAGCTGTATTATTTAAAATACACTTCAATTAATCAATATATGCAGCTTATTTGCCAGGGCTAAAATCATCGTGTGTGTCATCTTTAATAAATCTTTGAGCAACAGAATTTGAGTGTAAATCTGGAGTGCTCTCTTTCAGATTGAACCAAAGAAACACATTTGATAATCCTCAGCATGCTGACCTGGGGCTTGCAAACAGTCAATCAGAAGCCACAGTACCCAAAAAAAAAAAAAAATTTTAGATTGAACTAATCATGAAGCTATACTCTCTTTTGTTTCCAAATATACAATAGTTGCCAAAACTCACAAGCCACTAGAAGAAACCTGGATATTAATTACTGCATGTCATTTCAGGTTGGTGAAAGAAAACACCCACTTTTCTGTAGCCAGTGAAGCAGAACCTCCAAGCATATAAAGCGTTGGGTATTCTTGGCTCAGGGGCTGCAAAAGAATTACTATGACATAAAATTATTTGAAAAATCTTAATTGAAAACATAACATGATCCTCCAAGATCAGGGCAAGGTCCAGTTTAGCTGGTGCAGAAACTGAGGTGGCACAGGAGTCTTAATTGAGGCTGTCAGGTTTTGGCAAAGCCACTTTGAAATGGACCACTGCACAGCTGCGGGGGCAAGTGGACTGTCAAAATTTCCTGAGTAAGCACAGGGGTGACTGTTTAAGTAGAAGATGAACTAGAATAAATATCCAGGACAAAGTGCAGATTCAATTGTTTTATATACACCAGTCTCAGGCTTTAAAGGGACACATATATTGTAAGAAGCGATACACAAGCCTTTTGTTGTTAGGGGTTTAAATGCATCTGAACGGTGGGGTGCATTGAGTATGTATTAATACAAATAGGTGATAAGTCACCATTGATTTTAATAGCATGTATTCAGGTTGACTGATACTGTACTGTACTGACTGTACAAATACCAGCAAAGTAGGACAAATGGAGGAACCACACCATGCTGGAACTTGGGTAAAATCATGGACAATATGGTAGCCATATCCTATTGACACCTCTCGAATGTAAACAGACACTGAACAGAAGGAACACACAAGTCAGCCTTTCAGCTCCCCCCTCTCTATGTCATCTGTTTTCTGTTTCGCTGGCCTTCTCTTGGCTAAACAGCAGCAGCCGGGACAGGCCTTGCAGCAGAGCTCCAACACTCTCACCTTCCCTAATCCCCCCCGGCACAGCCGACCCGGAGGTGCTGCAGACATGCACCTGTCTGAGGGGATTTATTTAGTGTCATCTATAATACTAGACCCTAGTTCCGGGCTAGAATATCTTGACAAATAATGTGAATGAAATGTGAAGCTTATTCAGTCATTCATTCTTTGAATCAAACCCTAAAAATGATGTTGATTATTTTCTTTGTTTTTTAATGCATTTATCAGTTGCTGGGTAAATTTCGTTTATAAAATGGAGAGAAAATAGTGAGATATGAACTCAAAATTCCCATACTTCTTCCCTGAAATCTTCAAAACTGTCCTCTTTTTTAAGGCTAGGATGAGGCATTTTTCCACCTACTTACAGCTGGTGTCAGTAACATGCAAAAAAAAAAAAAAAAAAAAAAAACGCTGATGAAGTGAGGCAGGAAGCAGACTACTCTGCTAGTTAACATGGATGTTCATGCCTTTTTTCAGGTCTTGAAGAGCAGCACTGTATAGGTGGAAAACAGGTGTATAAAGCTTTTTGTGGCTCCAGAGTGAGCTGTGTGCACCATGAAAACTGATGACTCAAGTAACATCAGTTGAGGCCAAAGAAAAGGAAATTAGGGATGTTGAGTCCACCAGACCTCTGTAAACCAAACTGATAGTCCAGCTGCAGTGTGGGCAATGTAGGCACTACGTTTTGAAAAGAAAGAATGCATGAAGTAAAAGTCATGTTTCCTTTAGTTCTGCATTTTGATTCTTTAACAACCCATCGTGAGTCTGACAATGCTCTAGGACTGGAATAAGAAATACATGGAGTACTCCTTTTCTCTAACAACACAGGTTTGTTGAGAGGAAAATTCCACAGGGAACCTTTAAACATTATCAGAATAGTGGTAGGGCTATTTTAAGTCAATTATTTTCTTGAACAATCTTGACCTCATGTGCAAATTCAAAGAGTTAAGCCACTTACTGGAGCTCTGATAATGGTAGTATCAAATGCGTATGAGGAGCATTAAAGACAACTGGACTACATTCCAAGTATGAGCCCTGGGCTTGTGTCAGCTTAGTGAACATCTATCCCCACGACCACCTAATTTTAAGGAAAAGGTGTTAATCCCCCATCTTGGCAGCCATATAGATACATTGGACATGTGCCACACTAATCCACTGTTCAATGATTGCTAAAGTTTGTCTCATTCTTGTGGGGGGGTTGGTATTCTTGTTCAAATATTTGCTGATACTCGACCCAGCAGACCAAAATTCAAATGGGATACTTGAAATAATACTGGCACTGTCAGACAAACTTTATCTCAGATAAATCACATGCTGAATCTTAACAGATTAAAAGGGTTTCCATCTCCCGGTTTGAGCACAGATTAAACAAAAGTTAACCAACTATAAATTAGTAATTCAGTACATTCATGTTCAAGCTAATGAAGAAGTGCCATGAAAAGAGGTAGGCATTTTTCAAACACTTCCAGCTCACTAATGTAAAATAAAAATCTGTGAACCACAGCTGGAGGCCTTGTAACCATCAGCCATCCCTTGAAGGCAGCTTCTGGCTCACTGTTATTTCTAAGTGTCATTTCTTTCCTGAACAGAGCCTCTGTTGTTTTCACTGACATGCGTGGCGTGCCGCATTCACTTAATGAAGCATGCTGACTTCCTTGCTCCCCTGTGTGTCTGCGCGGCCTCTCGGAAGACTGTGGAGTGTGAGGAGGAAGGAAGGAGGCTATAAAAGGACACTAAAAAGACTGCAGCGCAGGAGAGCCGGCCTGGCAGTGCCCTGCTTGGCTTGTTTACCACAAGCTCCCACTAATGTGGAACCTTAGAGCTCAAGTGTGGCTGATTTGCTTCGCATGCAAGAAGGTGTGTGACAACTAATGTGGTGCACTCTCCAAATTTTAAACTGGACCATGCAGTAGCTCACTAAGTGTTAACCAAAGCTTGTCTGCCTGTGATTCAAGTGGTCTGTTCACAATTGTATAATTGAGTAATAGCTTTCTAAAGCGTGTTTACTTTAGGAGTCTGTACTGCTACATATTCCAACACTGTAATTTTTTATCCCTGATGTGTAATCTCTCCTCACTGGTGTCTCTTTGCTACACTGGAGGCATAAAACACACCAATCTGTACCTCCTTTAGTAAATTTGTAGAAACTCCCTCACTGCAACTGTGGTTGTATACACTTGAAAAAAAAAGTCCACTGCGATTGAGTCAAGACACTGTCTTGTCCTGAAGCCCTGTGAGAGAGGACAGTTTCAGTGAGCAGACGGGAGCAGGAGCAGCAGACCACATGAGAGAGGCTGTGATGGAATCCCCTCGGTACACACTGCAAATCAAAGCAAGGCCATGTAAGTGTTTTTCCACACACTTTTAAGAGACAGGGAGGGATAGACCCAGACACCACTGCAGTCTGGTCTCCTGTGAAATGTCTTGAAATTAAAACCCATCCTCTGTGTACAAAAACTGAGAAATGTTGATATTCTAGTAGTGAAAAGAATCAGGGAGGATGTGCAGCTAGAGGAGGACAGATATAAGACTGAAACACTATAGCTGACACTGTGTGTATAAATTAAAGACATATAACCAAAATAACCTAGACATAATTGAGATCTATGCAACTTACTAACTAACTGCAGAGACCTCATGTTGTTCAGTGTGTTAGAACAGTTTCCATTCACATTTCCAGCAAACCATTCATTTTGATTCATGCTTCTGGCCACCTGGTGAATGTTAAGTCGAATATTCACCGTCCTCGTTTCATTCGTTTGAACCAAACTGAGCTCTGTAGCTCTGTGAATGAAAAAAAAAAAACATGCTGGGTACAAAACTAATAAATTAGCTGAAATGAGCTGAAAAGCTCCACAGAGATATGGTGAAATGCATTTTGGTGATAAGTCAGTGTGATTTTATTAATTTATAGTTTGACCAGTAAGTCAAAAAGTCAGGAAGATTTAATCCACACTATTGCCACAACATTGAGATTACAGTAAACACACAATTTGTGTCCTAAACACAGCTACTGAAAGTTTATGCTAATTCCTCAAAGTATGACAAGCGTATTACACCAACTTTCACGTTATCCCTGACATTGCCTGGATTCAGACAAGCCCGCTTCTGTGCAGCCTGGTTTTTGATACAAAAACAGGGTCGGCTTTGATACCGAGTGCAAATATTGACTTCTCCAGAACGGTTTTACTGCGGCCTGGGGTTGAAGGGGCGCAGACCTCCCCTGCTCCCAGTCCTGCTCCCCACACCTGCTGTGGTTGGCGGCCTTGTTTACACCAACACCAGTTGGAAATGTCAGTTTGGGGCGCAGGCAAGGCAGAGATGCACAGGGTTCATAGGCGCGCACACAAACACAGTACATACACACACACACCAACACACCCTCTTCTCTGTTTCATCTCCGGCCCAGGGTTTTTGGGGAGTGTGACAGGGGCTGCTTTCTTGGTAAGAACTAGGAGCCATGCCAACGGTCTGTCTAGCTTGAGCTTGAATTTCTACACACACAGACACAGACACACACACACACACAACAACCAAGCAAGCTACAAGTCCTAGCTGACATATTCAATATTTGAAGACATCAATATGGGGCAAAAAACCTGAGCAGCTTTAAATCTGTAGCACGTTTAGAGCTTCAGAGGCTTGTAATGAATGTGGCGAGTGCAGGTAAAATCCCAGCTATCCGTGACAATACTGTGTCATCAGTGAGTCCAGACCAATTATTAAAAGTCACACTGCCACACTGCTTTGCTCACTGGAGAGAAAACACACTAACAGAGGGAGAATTACTCAGGATGAAACCTTTTTCGGGACTTTGACATTTTGTCACAGCAGATAGAACAGTGTACCATTTACTATCATCAAAGCTTGCTTCACAGAGAAGGCACAGTAAACTCTCAGAGGGCCTGCTATTTTCATGAACCATTTAATGTGGCCTCCAAAGACATTTATATAATTTATCATTCTGAAGCGTCACAGAAAACCGCTTTGCAGAGGGCAAGCTAAAAACCCTGTTTGTTTCCTGTGTTTCCCTCTAACTTTGAAGCAAAAAAGAAAAAAAAAAAAAAATCCAAATAAATCTTTTTTCTGAGGCCTGTTTGAGGAGGGATTCAGTGACCTGAGCCTTCTCATGGGGGATCCATATCAGCAGCGCACACACAGGCTGCTCCGCTTAAAACAAAAGTGGGTCCCCCCCCCTTTTTTTTTCCGCCCACCAGTCTGTTTCTGTGTTTGTCATTTGCTGCTTATTTTGGTTGCTTTTTTGTCTCGCCTAGTCGATAAATCCAGTCAATGGCTGTAGACCCCAAACAGCTTGCTTCCCTATGCTCCTCTCATTGAAACTGGAGAGAGCCTTTGAGCAGAATAAAGAGCCGATTGGACAGAACGGAGCAGGGGCCGCGTTGGTACAGGAAGGGATAAATGTCTCTTGTGAGTCAGGGATTGCTTGTAAAAGACAGCTTTGCTCCTGGTTGAAACAGCTAAACATGTCTTTTATGTAGTGGCTGACAGTAGTAAAAGGAAGCGAAAGGATTTTTGAGCAGATAACTTCTGTCAATTAGAGAATGCTTTTGCTCTGGCTCAGTCTGTCCCATCATTGCAAGCACGGGGAGATCTCATTTGAAGAGTGCAGAAAGGGGAAAAAAATCCTGGCAGCCTGAGTGCAGACAGCAGCACAAAGAGGCGATTTAATTGAACAATTATTAGGCCGCACCAGACTTGACTGGTTTGTGTGCACATGGGAAATTCTTTAGCACATGGCAATTAAACACGGGTGGGTTAGGAAGGGCCTTGCACATGACCCAATTTTGACATGAAGAGGTGACGAGCAGTGCTTGATGATGCTTTGGTGACTTTTGTGTAACCTGTTTTATGAGCAGTTTGCATAAATTTCTGACTTATTAGCCTCTGTAATGTGGATATAAAGCTTTGAATGTTTAACCAAGAATTCCGCTTGAGCTTCATTGATATTTTTAGGCCAGATTAGTGGAAACAACTTTCTGGGAACAGGATTTTTAAGACATGTTATGGATTACATCCTTTTATTGTCCATTTTTTGTTTGTTCATATTCAACATTTTAGGTTTATTGATTTTTTCTTACTGAGAATGAGATGAGAAAATACTACTCTCAGTAGCTGGCTAATTCATCTTAGCACAGTGTTTCAAATTTAAGTGTTCAAACAACTTTTCCTTTGAGATGAAGGTCAGGCACATATACTTG
The DNA here is from genome assembly GCA_038496675.1 of Rachycentron canadum. Lineage (NCBI taxonomy): Eukaryota > Metazoa > Chordata > Actinopteri > Carangiformes > Rachycentridae > Rachycentron > Rachycentron canadum. The sequence continues at coordinate 10,004,633 of CM076670.1, forward strand.
AGTTCACTTTGCCTGCAGCTGTTTCCTTGCAGCCAAGAGCATTTTAAAGAGATATTCATCCTGCGTACCCAAGTATGCAAAACAACCAACTTCTATTCCAAATACTTCAGTTATCTCTGTGGCAGGCTCCTGCATATATATTTATCTTATAGGATAAACTCAGCAAATAATGAGTGATTCATCATTTTTAACATGCTGCTTCCAGCAGTGGTTTCATCCCTTAGAAGAGCATTGGAATTACAAACTAAACACTTCAATACGTTTAGTGTCACAGAAACAGGTCAAATAATAATAAACAAATGCATTTCTACAATTTATATAACTTCAATATGTCATTAAGCAAAAACTACACATCTCAAACTGACTTGTCTGACACCAGATCTGGTGAAGCATTAGCAGTCTTGGTGTGAATGAGGGAAGTCATTTCTCCACTTCCTCTTGTGTTGACTTTGGCCAGTGCACACTAATCCAAGAACACAGGAGAGGGGAGCAGTCTACCTGGAGCAGGGTGTGAGAAAACTAGAAAGAGAAAAATGTGCTACAAACCTATTTTTCTTCTCTTACAAGCACTCAAATGTTGCCCCTTAGCCCCTTTGCCCTTTACTCTCTCAGTGTGCTATTGTTTCACGCCAGCATGAAATCTTGATCTAGAACACTGTAAAATACTGAATCACTGATTTCCATCAAACTGACTTTATATAATTTTTTAATGTACGCAGATTGTGAAGGCTTCTTAAAACACATCAAAACGTCATCAAGCAAATGCTATATACTGCTACCGCTAGGATCAACATTATGCCCAATGCAGCAGGGCAGTTTTGCAACCTAAAACTTTACAACTCTGACCTCTGTCAGCACTGCACACTGCCTCAGGCGGCACCTCTCACAGGTAGCTTCATATCCGGCCCACTGATTCTGTCTTGCTTTGCCACCGCCAATGCAAACACAACCATGCTTCACAGAGTTTGGAGATTTTCATATGTGATGATGAGTTTCAGCCATCTTAGTGTTTACAGGCCAAAGAATTTTGCTGAGAAGATGCTGTAATACTTGTTTTTTTTCCACTTCCCCAGCAGGGACAGGCTATATTAATAATGAAATTTCATTAACTTCATTCAACTCAGGAGCATTGTCTCAAACTGCAACTGGATCTAGGACTGGCAAAATGTAGATTTATGGGTATGACATTAACAAGCAAGAGTGCCTTAACTCCTGTGGGATGCTGAGCGAGAACAGGGAATAACACGACATAACTCAATGCAATTTAAGATTTAAACCAAAGAAACACAGACGAAACCTACACCATCATATTATTGGGACTTGACATTTGCCGTAACACAGACGCTTTGCCAGCTCCTGCCAACTGACCTTCACCTCAAAAAGCAACTCCAAGTTCATATAGGTGGGATAGCCAGTAGTGCATGAATAACTGCTTTAAGAATAACAACTGTATGATCAAGTCTATATTACACTGGGGATCTGACTGCAAAACCCACATGGTGCACGAGTTTCACTCTCGTTTATCATTTTGCATGAAAGGGGGAAAAAAAGCATGCTGTAGTTGACAGCAAACACATGCTGAGGCGGAAATCCAGTGGTAACGTTGGGTGTCACTATGTTTATGAAATGTTCTGTATTGATTAAATTGATATTGCAGTCATTTGGTAGTATGGGAAAGACAAATTAATCTGGTCAACATCTTATTCTGTGTACCAAAACTACTGTATCAAGTTCAAAGGGTTGGCTTGTCATGTCATATTTAGATGAAATTAACATCAAGTCATGCCTCTTCGCCATAATTTTTCCTATGGCTATTAAAAAGCTTCTAATGCTTAACAGTGGCAGCCGAGGCTGGGCAAATGTTGGGAAGATAATTCATTTTGAAGGTCAAGGGCACGGTGATGGATCCCTACTCATCTTTTGCTGCTTGGAAAAGAGAAAGGCATAATCTCTACTGGAACAACCTCAGATCAGTCATGCTGACACCCTGTTTATCTGCAAAGAAGAAATCGTCACTCGTCAATTTTTTTATTTGTCAGCATGTCACAATAGTGATAACCTTGACCACACACTCCTCTGGATTAGGTCATAACCACTCAGTTGTGTGGTGCCTTTGCAAAAAGACAATTTTCCCAGCAACCATCACTATTGCCTGTGAGGTTTCAGCAGGTTCAAACCCGCTACTTTGCTCCAGCTTCAAACATCACACCATTCATCAAACTGTACACATACAGCAGAAAGCAGTGAAAACACTTGGGGGCCTACTTATGAGACCATAAACATTTACAGTGCGCTAAACATTTAAGGAGCAGGGATGGCTCCAATTAAGCAATTGATTTACTAAAACTTTGCCCTGTGCACAGTTTCTCTGTCTGTCATACAGGACCATTAACTTTATTAACTGAATCTATTTATGAGTATAAACGAAACTGCAAATAGCACAACATGGGATATGTTGACCTACTATAGGACATACATATATGATACACTTGCACACACACCTGTATTTCAGGTGCCATAGAATTTGTAACGTGTGGAATTAGTCCATTGCGTGCTCCACCTGAGGCACCCTGCAGCTCACACAGCAAGCGGTAAGCGCAATGTTCTTTGTGACATGACTGTCAAATGAAGCCAACATACTGACACAGTCAATCTGTGACCTTTGTCCTGCAGTTGCAAGGACATTATGAGAATCTCACGAGATGTGAAACTGCTTGAGATAGCAGCACGGCTCGTGGGAGGTGGCTCATTAACCTGGATCCTGACATGATGTCATTGTTGATTGGTAGAGCGTCAAAAAGGTCAGTTGATGTCGGGCAGCTCTGTTTCACAGCACTCACTGTGAGTCCTTATGTGTAGAAAGCTACATAGATAACACAATAACTCTCAAACTTCTCTAACAACACTCTGAACGTTTCCAAAATATGTGTGAAACTCCATCACACAGATAAACCCAGCAGAAGAGCAAGTGATCTGGATACAACTGCAGTCAGAGATTTGGGTCATTTTCCTAAAAATACATGAATATAAATGGATGTATTCATCTAAGTATCAAAGTGTTGAACACTTTAAAGGCAACTTGCCAAACTTTTTGTGTCTGTGCAGTTGACATCAATGAGAATTATAGTTTTGAACTTGCAAGGAAAATGTATAAAATATGCATGAGGTATTTTCTGATTTACAATCTTAACATTTCCACTCAGTGGGCCTATTTCATTAAAACCTAACAAACGCTACTGCATGAATACACACAAACTACGCATCAACCTCACAGTCAACAGCATGAATCCAGATGAATGGCATTACCAACTGAGATGATCCTTCTTCTGCTGAACAAGAAGAAGCAAAACAAAACCACTATTACCTTCTCAGCTTTTTTATATTTATTTTTCTTTGTCTACTTGATAAATACACGTTTGAATCCAGCATAATGAACTTTCACTTGTTCAGCTTCCCTTGGTGACAACTGCAACACCTGAAGCCAGTCTTCCTTTGTAGAGCTGCATCAAAATGTTGAACAAAAACAAGTTGTCTTTCACACACAAACTTTGATTTTCCCAGCTAAATTGTTGATTCTATTAACTGTAGCTTGCAAGCCAGTTAACCCTAACTCCATCTCCAGTTTACTTTATTTTGATCACCTATGACCAATAACTCTGTAAGAGGTCTCAATATGTATGTGATGATATAGACAATAAGGGCACACTGTACGCCTGAGCTTACATCACAATAATCTAATTGCCACTAATCAAAGTGGCGTATGCAGACTAGCACAGGTCACATATTAATGCCATGGTGTCCCAAATGAGTGCCTCCATCTCAGACGAGAAATTAGACAAACCTATTTTCAGGCCGCCATACGCAGCATCAGCTCTGTTTATCAAGCTGTCAAAAATTACAAGTCAACCAGCCGTCTAGCCTGCGTGGCCCATATCATATGTCAAATTAAAGTGCATAGGGTCGCCTGTCTCACCGCTGGGTTTTCCAGGCCTTAACTGTGGCTTACACAGCTGTTTCTACCCTCTTCTTCATCAGATACAACGGGAGGGGCCCCTGAAAGCAAGAGTGTCCGTGCAACAACCAGACCGTGAGGCAACTTTCTGCCTATCAATACATCATTGCTGACACTGACTGAACACTGCATGTTCATTCACAGGTATGTTAAATTTGGCAAGTCCCAGGGAACTGTGTTGTTTATCTGAGCCAAATTATTTAATTACATGTTAGATCCATTGCATGCTAAAGGGAAAAAGTATTCATAAATGGAGGAAAAATAGTTACATAAGCTTTAATTAGAAAACCACATTCCACACCATTTTAAACATCACAGCTTGTTGAGAAAATTGAGAATGAATGGCTTCGATCCATTTATTTCATCCCTCTCTTAATTTAGAAAATAAAATTAACCAAACCACAATAACTTCAAAAACCTTTGCCAGTGGTAATAGATTGAGTTACAAAAGCTTGACTGAGGGACAACAGGGTGTCACGCATGGCTGCATGTTTGTTTCTCCATATGAGAGAGTGGGTTCATCCGAGAGTGTGCATATTGTGTAATCCATTTGTGTTCGTGGATGCGCAATGGTCTGTCTGTAAGTGCACATGGGCTCAAATGTTTGCACAATGTGTTTATTACCTTCACAGATCTACAGCATGACTCACATTTCATGTCACATTTAGCACATGTTCGAGGAGGATGAGATCGTCCCCTGGTGAGTGATGGTGAGGAGAGGGGAGCCATTGAACAAGCCGATGAGATATCAAGCAAGAAATTCCTGAAGCTTAAACTGAACATAGAAGAGGACAGGGAAAGGGGTGGGGGGTGACCTCTTAACTGACAAAAATACTGGATGTCTAGTGATGTGTGGCTCAGAGGACAGGAAACAGTCTGATCCAACCGTTTGGGCCGTTTGATTTTCTTTGAGTCTAACCTCTTGGTGGCGCCCCAGGGGAGTCTGGGAGCATACATCTTCTGGCGAGCTGCTGGGCAAACCCTGCTTGCCTCCATCACTTTTTCCACTTTGAGAAATCGCATGAATCCCTGCCGTCTTTGGATAGAGATTGCTTGCTTGTTTTTGCTGGGACTAGAAAATTGAAAAGAGGGCTCTCCAAAATGTTAACTCCAATAAATGTTTTGCAAGTAGTGTAAATAAATGTTCTGAGAGGATTACTGTCAATGCTGCAGGAGGTGTAGATTGATATATCTTGTTTTAAACCCTGAAAATTAAACAAAAGACAATGAAGAAAATGTTATTTTAATTCAACGGAATGCATCTCAAAGATGGACTCATCATTAGGGACTGTTAATAAATTATTTGGGTTGACAGAAAAGTGGAATATTGTAGTTTTTCTTTCTGCTGAAGCTGCTGTGGTCTGCCTTTTTTGGGAGCATGGAAGAATCTTTTATTTTTGTTTTACCCTATATTTCATTTAAGCCATAATAAGTAAAAGACACAATATTGAAATCACGTGTAGAAGCACTAACACAGACATGCAAATTTTAACAAACGCAAAATACTTGATTTGTATGCGATTAGTGATTGAACGTCATCTCCAGCATGGGTTGTGTCATTCTCAGTCAACAGAAGCCAGAGCTGGTGCCAAGGCCCAGTTCACTCTTTTACTACAGTGGCATCTATTCATTTAATAGCTCGTGGTTCAACAATAATGTGTGGGTAATGTGGATAATGTTTACATTTGAATATATCATAAAATAATACAATGAAAATGTTACTAGCAGCTTAGACAGTCTTGAGTTTTTAAAAGGTAAAGTACATTCCCCTTTCCAGTATCAATAATTCTTGTACAGTCCCTTACAGGTTTAGAACAAAAATGAAAAGTGACCTGTTGTAAAGTTAAGCCATTTTTGGTACAACTCAAAATAACAAATGCTCTGGGCTAATGCTGGTCTCAGGCTGTGGGCTTACAGTAAATGATGCATATACACAAAATAAAGAGACTCTGCAAACACCAGCCATGGATTATTTTCAAAATTTATCTTTTCAGCCCATGAATGGTGGCAAGACCATATTAACCATAGTTTGCATGTCAGGCACACGGTGGTGAAATTATAGCTTCCTGCCGTGGCACGTACCACTGCTGTTTTTTTGTTTTTTTTCCTTTTGCACACCAGGCTGTTTTATTTGTAGTGCCTGTTCTTATTAGGCTGATGGAGAACAGAGCAGCAGCATCTGTGCCCCTCACCCCTCATCCTCCATGCCTGCTGGGGCTAAGAGGCCTGGGGCATAAAGCCACAGGCGGTGGGACGGGTGTGGGGGGTAGGAGGGTATGAAGGGAGTGCCTGAGGGGTTTCTAGTTTTCTTTGCTTGTCTGGAGCCCAGAATTTCTACGACATGGGTGAACACTGGCATCATCATGCATTACTGGTGATTTGAAACTGATGACAGATACTAGAAAAAAAAAAAATTCCTGCAAACAAAACAAATGCAACAATAATTGTTTCATGGAGGCTGGCATTGGGGGCTAAATTGCTTTTTGTGTGCATCATAACAATAATGCTTCACAAACAGGAAATGCTGACTATGTATCAAATGTTTCACTAAAAAAAAAAAAAAAAACAAATGATAGAAGCTGGAAAAACAAATGCAAAATTAGATCATTAGGGTTTCAGATAAAATACCTCAAACATGGTAGTGCCCTTAAAAGTTGCAGAAAAATACCATATTAAACAGTAGACCAGCTGTTCCTGAAGGGTGCCACATTACAGGAAGGTGCCCCTCGTCTATTAAATGTCCTTTTGAGTACTGGTGGGTCAGGGATGAGTATGTGGGTGCATGAGGGGAGGTGAACTTAAGCTGTCACAAAGGAGACCTCAGTAGACTTCAGAGGGAGGATGAGTGAAACGTTCAATCCAGTGTCAGGGGGCACCCAGCAGATGAGACAGAATCTCTGAGCTGTCTTTTGTGGAGGATTTGCCACCCAGCTCCAACAGAGAGGCAGAGGAGTCAAATCGCTGAGGCCACTGCGAAGCCACCTCAAAGGGGACCAACAGCAGTGATTTCCCTCCTCTACTGGAGTTTGCAGGGCAATGGAGGAAAGGGTTAAGTTGCAACATCACCAGAAAAGAGCCCCTTGTATGCACAGATATCCAGATAGCTGCCACAAATGTGATGTTTTTTCTTTATTCTTTTGCTCAATATTTGAACAACAAATTGCTTCCAAGCAGCATACAAAGAATGCATCGATATTAACAAACAACAAACAGAATAAACGATAAATATTATTGTCTCATATCTTCCTTCGAATATCATGTAGATACATGCCGAGCACAGACCCACTGCAGCACATCGAGCAGGAAAACCATTCAACTGTCATCAAAGACCTTGAGTGACATCATATGACTTTATTATGCCCTATCCTAAGGGCACAAAACCACACTAGAAGAATTTTTGCACCACCTTTTACAATCTAAATTTCACCAGCCAACTTTATGAATTGGAGTCTTAGAAAACTGAAATGGATCCTAAGGGGAAAACATGAATTTTCTTGCAATTCAGCCTATTTTTGGAACTAATGCAAAACTGAAGACAATTCTTTTATTCAATTGTGGGGTGTGCCGTTATGTTGTGGTGATGGAAATCCCTTCATATAACTCCAAGTAGTAACCTTAGGAGCAGCCAAGACAGGATCTCCAAGCTTCCTACTTAATCCCACACAAAATGACGATTGAGGATCACCGCCAGGAAATGTTCAAGGACACATGAGACGGACCATTAGGCATGAGCATTTCAAGTCTGCTCCATTCCTTTGGCCCGGTTTCCCGTTCTCCCAGCCTCAGGTTCTTCACTCTCCAGCTGAGTGCTGTTGTGACATCGCTCATATAAAAATCACGTCATCTCTTCTCTATTCAGATTGTCCCCTCCGGTTCATGTATAGTAAAAAGAGGAAAGTGTGCCACCCTTTCAAACCCTACAGTCATTACCAGTGCTTTCAGCTGGCAAGCCTCATCATCTCCTATAAAAAATTGCTGTGTCAAAGATATAAAGAGAACATCTGTGCTATTTCCAGCATCCTGCCCTTTATAATAAACCTTGTGTGAGAGTTGAAAATTAGAGCTAATGCCCCACTTCTGATGATTCATCATGATAAATCACGTCATGTTAATTTATTGGGACCGATGTAAAATCTGAGCTGAATGGGTCGAGCTTTTCATGCATGAAACAATCCCCTGCAAGATGTTATTCATTATGCAGAGTACATTATGCTCGTGATTTACATGTAGATCCCTTTTAAGCAATTGAGCAGCAATTAAAATCATGATTGCCTATTCACCGTTGCCTTGAGGCGAGGCTTCCCAGGCTCCATCTTTTGTCTCCGGCCTGACTTGCTCACAAAGACAGACTAACCTGACTCCCCTAACTAAAAGCAGCTGGCCGCAGCAGCTACCTGGAAGTCTGCTTAGCTTTACGTGGCACTCAGTAATTACATGGCCATTAGGGCACCTCCCAGCACCGAACCACACAGAGGGCTTAATTCAAAAGCTGTCGTTGATTAATTACCAGTTGCCCACCGAGTTGAGGATATCTGAGGGGATTGACACAACTGTAACTGTATCAGGCCACTGCGATTACACACTTTGTGAGGCAGAAAAAGGGGAGTGTACCCCAGCTTGGGTACAAGGAGTTGAAAAGAGGTGATTAGATTGAGAAAGTTGTGGTATGTGTCTACGTGTAGTTTTGCCTCTGGTGATGTGAATCAAATCTGGACTTGACAAAGCAAGAAAAGCAGGTATTACTGCATCTGCTTCTGATTTGATTTTGAAATCTGAAGACACACCATCCGGCTAATATGACCCCCAGCTGCCCCCTTACCCTTGACAACCAGTATTGGGTGTTTAGTGGGGAAAAACAAAGTTCCCGCACATTACAAGCTGTATATTGCTGTTTTCTTCAGCTGGTGTTTAGCTGCCAGACTTTTTGAAGCGTTAACTTCAAGAAATGCTGCAGAGTGGGAAAAGGGGACGTAAAAGAGTCGAGGGGGGTTTGAGGTGTATGGGTTAGTAAACAGGGAAAGAGCAAAGCACCCGTGGTTGCTGAATGCACATTTTATTATAGTGCCATTAAACAACAGACCCTGCTTGGAATGCAGATCCCAGGGGAGGAGAAGGTACACAAAAAATGAAAAAGAAAAACAGCCGCCAATGCTGAAACAATTATCAGAAGGAGACTCACATCACAGAGTGGCACACAATGGGGGGGGGGTTGACAGGTTTTCTTTCCCCTAGATTCAAGACTATTTCCACCAAATAAGTGGTGTAAAAACAGGTTTTCAAACCCAATGTGCAGTCCAGAAAAACTAACTGCGGATTAACATGAAAATAGTGGTATGGGTCTCTATTAAACTCAACAGGACACACACACTACTCTACAGCTCTGTGTGGTTGTATTTCAGTAGGCACAACAGCACTTTGAGAAAAATGCTTACATGCTCACAACAAAATAAACTGCATACTGTTGAAGCTGGAGGGAAAGTCTTTGTATTTTCTTTCATATTTGGTCATAGATGCCCTAGATGAAAAGTTAAGGGATCAAGATATCATAATTTCATTGTAATCCATCAACTAGTTGCCAAGACATTTCACTCCAAATGACAAAACTCAACCTCCTAAGTGGCACTAGGGGATGACAAAAATTACTCATGATGTTAATGTTGTCTATTCCAAACTATCTATCCAATAGCTATAGAGACCTTTGATGAATTATTTTGTCGTTGGTGCTGGAATTGTCCTCTAGCACCAACGACAAATTGATTCATCGTTAAAAATCTCAGAATCCATCCTGGACCAAAGCAATGGGCTGTTGGCATTGCTATCTCAGTCTCAGGTTAAGAGCCATGTTATCAAACTGACTCAAAAGCTAATAACTGAGTCCTGAGTGGCAGCGATAACAGACAACATAAAATAACAAATGGCACCAGCAAAAACTGCACTTTCACTTAAAGAAGTATATGAGCATGAATAAAATATATGTTAAGTTCACAACAGATTTGCTCTGATCAAGATGGCACAAACTCCCTCAGATTCAGAAGCAACCTATAAAATAGCCCCAAGCTATGGACCATTGCTCTGTCTATGCAACCACTCCATCTTCTTTGGCAGCAATAAAGTGAAGACTGTGAAAAGCACATTATAGTCCTCCCCTCAAAGAAAAAAAAACAGCCACATCTAAGCCACGGGCTGTCTCCGAGACACAAGAGAGGATAAATATTGAGTGAACCCATTCAGTATTCATAAAGTATAAAGATATTTGGCCTGAAAACGCCCACTACAGAGCATTACATTACTTTGGTACAATGCACTTACACTGCATGAGCATTATATTATGAAATACACTCCAGATTCTTCAAAGAATACTTATGATATATGTGTTTTGTACGTAACTATAGTTCAAAAAGAAATGGATAAATAGTGGATATGAAACAATGTAATCAGATTTGAAAGGCTGACTAGTTGCCAGTTTCCAAGATCAAGGTAGGTGCCACCTTGGTTTGGTTTCAGCATCATCGTGCTTCATTTGATGAGAAATGTTTTCATTGCTTTATTCCTGTCCCTTACCGAAATCTGGTGGGAGGGGGGGGGAAAGTAACAGACACATGATGAGGATTGAGAAAACGGAGAGCAGCATGATTGTGAGAGTCCCATTATAGATAATACTTCCAGTACTTTTGGCTCATTAATTCAGGCCTTTTCACTCAGCATATGACTCATTCGTAATTGATAAACCACTTGAGAAAACTAAAGCAATTGTGCCATTCATTCACGAGTATCACTTTAAATGGCCTTTTTTCTACTCTCATCAATCTTATCACAGATGTGATAATCTTTTGGTGTATGGATTCATGAAGGTGATTTTTTTTTTTCACTTCAGAGAGATCAGAGGTCAGGGTCAGAGGACTCCCTGGCTTCAGTTGGGAATCAGCATCTTGCTCAAGGACATGTCAGCCCTGCAGTGCAGATGCTTGATGACACCTGGATTGTCCATCTAAAAAGATCCAACCACAAGGCTACTCTGCTCTATGTCACAACTATGGTGTTTCCAGAGAGGTCAGCTACGCTGTGTTCACACTGACTGGATCACATTCCCAGCTGGAGATGGCTGAAGCTGTGCAGGCAGATCCCTCTTTATCAAACTATAAAAGTTGTGACTGCATCTCATTGCCAAGAGAGAAATCTTCCCTATTTCAAAGACTCCTTTTCTCTCACTTTAAAAAGGGGACTCAGGGTCTTCTTTGACAAACCTTTAGGATTATGGTAACTGATTGGCAGTGACCATGTCGACATTATTTGCGTTCATTGAAATATTTCACATGAATATCTGGAAACGTATAAAAAGACGGAGTTTATGATGGACATGCACGTGTCTGGTGGAATCCTAAAGAGACTCACACATTAACACTGACTGTGCTTGCTCTCCTTTGAAAATAATGTTTCTCTGCTTACAATGAGCCAACAAAACCAACCCTGTTTAGAGCTTTTTAACAATACATTGTGCTGAGAATTCAATGGGGTTTTAAATGTTTTATTCACCTCACATAGGAAAATTTTCATAAATGAACATTTCGTCCTTCAATTCAAATTCTTTTTTTTGAATGATTTCTGACTTACAAACACTCACACACAAAAAAAACACTGCACTGTGCCCACCCCCCCACGACATCTAGATAGTGATGCACAAATGGTGACTGCCATGGTAGATGTAACAGTCTGCGAAAATGTGGTTGTACAGTTCAGATTCTGCAGCACTCCCTCTAACATCCCAGTGCACTAGTCTCCCACACTGATGCACTGACTAGCCCAACCTTGACTCCATCTCAAAATGATCAGAATGCTGACCTGCACTGAGGGAATAAATGTTTCCATCTACTGGTAGGAAATGTGAATTTCACGTGGCTTTTCTTCCCCACAAGTGGACAGGCAACATCACAGGTCAAACCTCTCAGCACCTCTATGTATAGACCGCTGTTAAATACCTGTCTTTCTGTTAAGCTTAATGGCCATTCAGCTGTCTGCATCCTTCACAGCAGACCTATCAACACTGTCCAGGCAAACCGTCGTGTGTCATCATTTCAATGAAATAAACTACGGACCTGTTCAGAAATCTCTCAATCCCCCTCACATCAACTGAGTCAAACTGCTCCAAACCCAGTGTCTCTCACACCCACACACGACCACATGTCCACACCGCCTCGTGGAAAGTAGTTTTGTTTACCTGGAGGGCAGTTGCATTCAGGTGATGCTTGTCTGGCAGTCCGAATCTTGACAAAATTTTCATAGGAGCGCTGAAATGTGGGGGGGGGGGGAAGAAAAAAGCCATTTTCATTCATGTGCGCATGATGCTTTAAGTAACTGTAAAGTATCTGTGGGGGAATGTGCGTGGCCGGGGACTGGAATAGTGTCAGTTCGTGGGCATTTAAGCGGCTGAAAACAATTAACTCATGAAGAGAGTGTGCAAGAGCCAGTCTTACCTGCGAGAGCAGCTCGTCCACTCTTTGCTGGATCAATGAATTAAAATCATCCAGGGAGTAGCCGGGGGCACGGATAAACGGGTGCTCACCATTCCCACTCTCCAAGTCCACAACCCGGCTCTTGATGTCAGCTGCGTTAATGCTCAGAAGAATGCAAAAGGCGATGGACGCCACCGAACATAAAGACGCGATGATGTTCAGCACTGTTGTGCGACAGTCTTGTCGCTTCCGAGGCGCCACTTTCTCCATTTTTTCCACGCACTTTGATGCTCCTCTTGCCTCCGCGGTCTCCATTTAACTAGAACTACACGCGCTGTTGGGAGCAAACTGCATCTGGCGCGGAGTCACGAATTTATGGCACACTGATCTCCCTCTGTGTGTGTGTGTGTGTGTGTGTCTGCCTGCGACGCGGCGTTCACGTACAGTGACTTAGTGGTGACAGCGACAGATAGACGAGTGGAGCCCCAGTCTGTTCCAGCCAAAGCAACTGAACCTGTCTGACGGCGCGTCGGGGCTCCTGCAAACTTGTTGCACCGAACCTTGCACAGTAGTCTAATGCAGAGGAGGACGCTATGATGCACAATGAAGTAGAAAGAGAAGCTGGGGAGACTGGAGGCAGCGTTACCTCTCTGAGCTTTTCCACGGTGCAGGCACGCTCCCCCTCATTACAGCAACAAACACGCCTCCAATCTGTCCTCACCGATTATCATAATTTATTGAGCTGCTCCTTTCGCGCTCTTACACTCGAGTACAATTCTCATTAGTTCATGTGAAAGTGCAATTGTTGTACTCATGTGAAATCTCCAGCTATGAAACGACAGAAGGCTGCGTAAAGCGGCAGTCAGCCTTCCAGCCTTATTTTCGAAATGTATCTTATGCATATTAAACACATCTAAGATGATGAATCATTCATGCTTCTGTTGTTTGTTTAAATCTGAATGCTAACATTTACTACGACCGCTTTATGTCAGCGTTAACAGACTGTTTTGTCCGTGGCGCTGCGTAAATACGCACAAAAATTAAATGTTCGGGGTTATATGGACAAATGCACTGACTAAACTGTCCAAATATGAGGAAAGTGGGTGTCTTATTGATTGACTGCCTTCAATAGACCTAATGTGGAGAGAAGAAAGCCACAAAGCCCAGCAGTGCAGAGGCAGGGATGCGCCTGTGGCATCGGGCGAACCACACAATCTGTGTCCCGTCTGGCCCGTCTGTGTGATGCCAAGAGTTCTTCTGAGATGTATAGTTCAAATCTAGTTCTTGGATTTGCTGTGACAGCACAAGCAGAAAATGGGCTCAAACCACCAGTGACACAAAATAACACTTCCGTGTTGGAGAAGGTCACTCTTTTAAAACGCCTACAGGGTTTCAATCTAAAATACTGGAAATGCCTGCAAACATTTTTCTGCACGGTAGAGCAGTTTGCTTAAATGGCACAATGATAATCTCGTGTGTGTGCGAGGCTTTGGCACCACCGTCTGTCTTACATCAGCATCAGTACAAGTGTTGTCTCTGGTGCATTAACTCTGAAGGGTGTGCAAAGCGTTGCTCCAAGTTTGAGGTACTTTTAAACTCTAGTCAATCCGCAGCAATAACATCACATCTGTCTTTCTCCACGGCTCACGCGTTTCCACAAACTAAAATCTATTCTGAGTGATTTGAATGATAGTGAATAAAGACGTCGGTTTTTCATACGCAGACATTCCTAATGGGGAAGGGGCTTGAAATATCCACAAACCCCCAGAAGACCTCAGACTTCTTATTCCGAGATTCCTCTTTTCAGCCTTTTTGCATTTTAATGTTCCTCTGTGAAAATGTCTCCACTCCAAATCACTCAGACTCAATGGGTGGAGTCTAAAGGGACAACTGCATGCGGGTCTGAGGAATCAGTGGTTGTGACTTGTCATTGATGAGAGCAGTTTCTGTTTCTTTTATGTTCCCAGAATAATCAAGTTTGTCCTACATCATTCTAATTTATAGATTAGTAGCCTACTTAGTGTTGTGACTGTAAAAACCAGACATCTTCATCTCTCTGGCTGCTGATGTGGAGCAAAGCATCCAGTGGAGGAAAATATTCACACATCCAAGTTAAGGAGATAATGAATTGCTTGTATTATTGTCACACACTGTCAATATCTAATTAGCATAACCAATCCCAAATCACCAAACTGAGGCAAAGTCCAAGAGATTTGAAAGGCTCATTATTTTTTACCTGACTAGGCCTCTTCAGGTGAAAGGGCCCTTGGCTGACATCTCCCCCACTCTCCTGTAGTTCTTAGTGGTAGATGTGACCTCATGTGATCCACAACCTCCACCTGAGCTGATCAGTCCAGTGGTTCAGACCAAAGTGAGCCAGATCTTCCCCCACTGCTGAAAAGTCGGCGTCGGCTTCTGGTCTAAATAAGCACAGACTCCTACACTGCAAACAATGACAATGCAGAAAATACATTGAATGATGTGACATTAGAATTAGGTTAAATGAAGAGTGATGGGCATCGATAGGCCACAAAATACTGGCTATTGACTGTATCAGCTTCTGGATCTCATGGCACATGTTTTACTCCCACTCTGGTTCCACGCTGCTGTTTAAACTGAAATGAAACTTCATATAAAAAGAACAGCAGGTTGCAAACGACAGACACCAAAGCAAAATGATAAAAGTAACGTGGACGTCGTGGATGGTCCTTTTTTTTTTTTAGCTTTGGACGCCATCTAGTGGTGGGGCAGGGGGGTGACCTCGATCTTTTGGGTTCGACAGCCCATAATTTAACACCTGTGGAGGGTGATGTCATCATGGCCACATCCCGTGTGCAAAACGGAGGGCAAGGTCAGAAGGTCACGACTCCCTCTACTCCCCGTTGTGTGTGTGTGTGTGTGTGTGTGTGTGTACGTTTACACCCCCCTTCTCTCTCTCTTATTTTTGGACATGACTACAAAGTAACAGATGGAGTCCTGCGACCAAGTCACGCTGCCAAGTCAAATGTGCACCTTGTATATGCAGCATATTAAGAATTAATAATAATAATAATAATAATAATCAGGCTTCGGTCGAACAGTCTCATGCAACGTGAGGTTCCAGTTTGAGAAGTGGCCCCTCCACCTCATGTCACTTCGCCAACTGGAGCTTTGGAATCGACTTTACGCGCCGAAAAAGCGCATCATCACGAGCAACGGCTTCGCCTTGACAACGGGCCGCATCCGAGAATGATCCACCCGTGTTTATTTTTAGACGCCGTCGGGCCGCAGCGTGCTACTCTCCTTCAACACACACACACACACACACACACATACACACACGCGCGCCCCCCCCCGGTCAATAATTGATGCGCTGGCCTGCAGCGGGGAGCCAGGGCTGAGCCGATGGACGCCAAAGCGAAACGCGCAGGACGAGGGCTGCATCCCGATCCCAAAGCGACGAGGCAGCAGAGTACACAACACCAGGGCGGCCAACAAGCCACACCAATGAGGTGAGCGGATCTTTATCCCCCCCCCTTTTTTCTTTTTTCTTCTGCCAATATTTTCCTGGTGAGGTTTTGGGTGGGCTTCCCCGGACATAAACACAAAATGCCAGAGACCTGCTTGTGCTTTGCGTTGTGTGTTTTTATTTAATTTGTCATCATTTTCAATTGAATCATGTGAATTACAGTCACAGGATGTTTTTTGTTGTGTGTGTGTGTGTGTGTGTGTGTGTGTGATCAGGGTGACTGCTTGTAGGAGTCAACTCTGTCAACATATGAATAAAAAATATGAAAAAAACATAAATGTACTTAAAGCTATTGACAGTGTTTTATTTAATTTGAATCCTGTGTAGAATCACAACCAGAAATCACTTTGTGACAACCGTCAACACGCTGTTGGGAAAAAGGAAGTAAATAATAAAAAAAAAGAAAGTAATAAATATACTGTAGATGAATACAAACTTTAACCTTATTATGCAAAGATAAAGTGAAATAAACAGCAGCGTATTGATGCAGATGAAGTCGCAAAGTCAGTTAAACTACAGCAGCTACAGCAACTTAACTATTACATACTTTACCATATAAATTTGTCTTGATGTCCAGGAAGCAGTGCAGCTCTCAGAGAGCCCAGACACAGGCCTGCACGAACACAGAATACCAGGACAGGTTCCTCCCTCCTCGCTGCTACACAACTATCGTCACAACCTCAACACAGAAAAATCCTTATCACCCACTGAAGGGGACCAGGGCCGACATAACAACTTTTAAGTAAGTTTGTCCATCACTGGTACATGTTTGTGGAATATGGCATATGAAGTAATCGTGAGTATGATGTGTTTTAAATCCTTGTAGAACTAATGAAAAATAAACCAGGTACTGCACACTAAAATGTATGTAATAAAAATTTTTAAAAAATTTCACATCATACGTGTGTGTTTCAGGTCATACTATGTCACACACAAATGGATGAAAAACCCACCAAAGGCTCCACAGCCACCTTTGCCACCCAAAGACCAAGAGAGATGCAGCAGTGCTCCACACACTCACACTCGTGTTGTAGAAAACCAGATGGCATCCAAGGAGGTGGACTACACCTCGGTGTACAAAAGTAAGCCACCAAGTAAAGATCATGGTAGGGACATATGACAGAATTATAAAGCAACAAATAAATACATGTGGATTGAAATTTATTCTGTCTTTCATTTTAGATGATTTCCAAGCGTGGAAAGCAAACCAGCGTCAGCCTTACAGGCTGCATGACAGCTTAAAAGTCAACCAAGGATTAGTTGTCCCAAAAAGTGTTTCCAAAGGTCGCGCCCAGAAAACTTCTGTTCAAGCGGATGCAAACTGCAAACCAGAGCCACAGGAGCAAGAACCAAAACCATTTGAGAGCACCACCAGCTACAGATGTGACTATGTCCCCCATCCAGTGCAGCCCAGGAAAAGCAGGGAGAAACCTGTGAACCAAAACAACAAAGCTCTGCTGTCTGAACCCACAGCATCCTTGGGGCCAAAGATGCCTTGGCACATAAACCAAGAACTGCTTAATGAAGCCAGCAAATTCTTTCAGCAATTCAAGACCTGGTCTCTTGAAACCAAGTTTTGTGGCCAAGGTAAAGCCAAAGTGTCCAGTCCACCAGCAGATGACAACGCATTTCTCTCCGTAACACATGCAGACTACACGCCACACCAGTGCCAGCGCACCAAGCCAATCCTGCCATCTGTGCAAAGCAATGAGAAAAGCAAGGAGCCCTTTGCTGCAATGACTACCATGAAGGAGGATTACAAAGCTTGGAACGAACCACGACGCTTGCCCATTGTCCACAAAGACCAGATGGAATGGCCCAAGAAAACCTTTACAGAGGGCACACCTAAGCCTGCCGAGAGCTGCAAAACAAACCCAAAACCTTCCACCCTCCACCCTAAACAAAACAAGACTGATGTCTGTCATTCCAACTGTGACACCACAGAGAAACGTCCTGCTGAGAATGGAGCATTTTCCACCTTTGGGTGCATTTCTACCAGCAATGACGAATCCAGGATGTACTGGTCTACCTCTTTTGATAAAGGTTCGACTTGGCCGGACAATAACACTTGTGATAATGACACATCTCAGCCCCAACAAATAGTCAGCTACATGGTTTCTAGCCAAAGCTGATGCTTTTGAAAGAAAACACCACTGACAGCCTGTGTTACCTCAGTTGTTACCTCAAGTTGTTTCTACCTTTGCACCAATAAAAGCCATAAATGGAACTGAGATTATGTAATGGCAGCTATTTTTATATTACTACTCATCTCATTTTGAGTGTTATGTAATCTATAAAGCAATAGACACTTCACACTCATTTAGGGAGACAGGGTTCATAAATTAAACAGCTAAATAACAGTATATAAAACTGAAACTGATCTAAATTACAATTCTATAATATTTAAGACAGAATGCATTAAGGTTAGGTGTGTGTCACTGCTGCCCATTTGTTCCATTTTGAAGTATTTTTCCTTCGACACAAACTTCATGAGGAGCACACGTTTGCTTTTGATATGACAAGAAACACTGCTCTCATCAAATAATGAAGTTTTATTAAAAAAACAAAAGGGCAAATATAATTCATAAGGAATTATTAACTGGGAGAGATTTTAAATCAGTTATATTTACATCATATACAGAATTTTCTCTTTTTAAAAAAAATTATCAATTTAAAATAATGCCAATATGCATCGCAGCATTCCCCATTATTGTGGGAGCTCCAGTGCTAAAAAAAAAAAAAAAAAAAACAGGGACATTTTAACTCATTTACGTCTTTCAGTTCTCTTCCAGCTAAAAAAACAAAAACAAAACAACAACATTAACACCAACTGTCCCCTTCAAATCACATCACATGAACTCTACAGAGTTAAACATGTATGGTTGTAAAAAAAAAAAAAAAAAAAAAAAAAAAAGGTTCAGCAGGTGTCAGTCTTCTTGGAAACGGATGTGCTTATTAGCTTCCTTGGCTCGGGCAATGATGATTTTTTCTGCTTTGGATATGAGCTGAAGTGTGACAAGAAAATAAGAAACCGCATGTGATAGCACATAAACAAAACAGGCACAGATTTAACTGTAGTGGCGACTGAGGTGAATCTATATGTTCATATGCCAAAATGATCCAGGACTGAATCCAAAAATGGAGCGTATATAGAATCAGCTATTCAAAATATTTGCAATTTTAATCACAAATGTGTCTGTTTTTCTTTTTGCACACTGAGCATTACCATATGGAACAGTGTTTATGAAGTCTTCATTATACGTCTGTCAAAACTCCAAATGCCACAGTACACGGATTTCTCATAATTTAAGGGATTACATGACTTTCTGTAAACTGCCTCTTGTTTACATATTAAAAATGGGAAGTGTGTGTGTGTGTTTTCCTACTTAAAAATCTAAAGGGTGATCTTACCTTCTCTGTGCCTCGCTTCTTTTCTCTTGGACGATTCAACTTGACCTGGCGGTCGACCAAGATCTTCTGCCAGTACCTTTGTTCGTGGTCACCTTTTGAATCAAACAGACACTCTAATGTTACATGTTTTTTTCTGGCTAAGTTCATTGAAAAAAATCTTGAAGACAAGCTGTCCCAGTGAGTTTTTCTTTTCATCATCAATCAGGGAAAAGAGTTTGTGAGATTAGTTATCCACATCACATAAGCTCATTTAGAATGGAGGTATTTTTTGCATGTGGGTTACACAAGAGTCCCACCTTGAAATATAGAAAGAAAAATTCATACCTGTGAGAATTTCAAGTTTCCAGCTGTGCTCTTTCTGTAGCTCTGCTCTGGCGTCACTAATAGCTTTAGTGCCCTCTGGGTTGTGAAAACGGATGTGACCCTCAGCATCTCCCTCCAAGATGTCAACGTATGCTACTGGTGATATTTTGCACAGGGCATCCTGCATACACACAAAAAAATCCAATCCTAATCCATTATGGGGATCATCCTTTCTTTAACCACTTCTTTGAAAACCAAATACAGAAGAGAATGGTAATTGTAAAAGTTGCAAGTTGCACTGTACTTTGATGAACTTTCTCGCTGGTAGTGGCTTGTTATCTGTAATCTTCATGATGACACCACTGGTAAACTGAGGACCCTGGTTAGTTACTTTTTCACCTTTGTTGCTTTTCTCTTAAAAAAGAGATGAAAGAAAAACACACAAACCAACATGATTGTATAGAAAAAAATGAATGACACTTATATCTCAATATACAGTAGGTTTCTACGATTTCTTTCCATTAAATTTTATTTGATGTTTTCGGAGACTATGGTGTCAGAACTGTTCAGAGTTCGCCATCCTCAAAATAATATTACTGCTTACATTACATTTTACCACTGGAATGCACAGATTGTGTCAAACCTTAAGTAGCAAGAAGGAACACAACTTTTGCTAAACTCCAGGACAAAGATTTGCATTGTATACAGAAACTTGAAATACTTTTATGTCTTAATTTATTTTTATTTTGTAATGTATGAGTATATCAACATGGAACTGCCAATAAAAGGCAAATCACCCTTGCTAATGGCAGCCATTTTAAGTGCTGTATTATCTCTCTGTTAAAGAGGCATTGATGAAAAGTTAAAGAAAGAAAAAATTTCCCCCAGTTCTACAAGTCTACACTTTGTCCGTCTGAACTGTAATTACTAGGAATGGTGGAGACTAAACTCACTGTTTCCATCTTGAGGTTCATTCTCTGTCTCCATTAGACTCTTCTCCTCCTTGTGATCAATCTTACTGATGCACTTTTTCAGGGATGCCATGCTGCGCTTCTGCAAGGTCAAATACTCCTCCTTCAGTTCAAGCCACTCTTTCCTTTACATTGACAAAAGAGGAAAAAAGTAGTGAAGTGGTGTAGTGTGTTGAAAGTCATTGTAGTTATGAAGGGATTTTCACTTATTTGTCAAATCTTGATGATACATAAAGATTTTACTTTGGTAGAACACGCAGTGGGATGACTTCCTCGCCAATTTTCAACTTCTCCTTGTGCTTCTTTTTTCTCTTCCTCTTTGCTTTAACTGTTGAATCATCTCTGTTTTCTTTCCCTTCCTCAACACCTCTTTCTGTGTCACTGTGAGTAGGCAGATCTGAAAAAAAAAAAAAAAAAAACAACAAATCTGTGGTTTAATTTCTTCAAAAATAGCTCATATTTCCATAATTTGAAGTTGTAAAGCAAGAGTGCAAAGAGATACATTGTGATCACTTACCAGTTGTTGCTACATCTTTCTCCTTTTCCATAGAGTCACCTTCACTGGTTTTTCTTATTTTAGCTGGTAACTCACTGTCTGATCCCTCGACTGTATGTGACCGTCGTCGTTTTTTCTCTGACAATTTCCCTGTTGTCTTCTGAGTGCTGGCGACTACCAGTTCAAAATCCCCTGCTGCTGAGCGCTTCATCTTTTCATCTGATGACTCTGCCTCCATCGGGTGCTCTTTGGCCTCTTCTGCGGGCAACGGTAGAGTGCCACCCTCTTTCTTTTTCTTCTTCTTTTTCTTTTTTTTCTCCTCTTCTTCACCTGTATTACAAGGTCAAGTAGTACATATGAATGCAACAAATTACACCAATAGTCTTTTTCTGATGGAGAGAACAGTGATGTAAAAAAAGAAACCTGCACCTGATGGTGGATTGTCAGCTGGCAGAGAAATAGGCTTCCTACTTTTTGTCTTGGGGAAAATCCCTGGTTTCCTGGGAGCATCTTCAGGGGGGTTGTTCAGCATCTATTTCAAAAAGATGAAAATTTCCCCTGAGTTTTCTTTCAGTGCCAAAAAAAAAAAAAAAAAATTTAGGCAACAGTCAAATATTTATAATAATTTTTCACCTCTATGGCTTTCCGTGCTTGTTCCTCTTTCTCAAACTCAACAAATGCAAAACCCTTGGAATCACCAGAAGACTTGTATCTGGGGATGCTCACATAAACTACATTCCCACATTTTGTAAACACTCTTTCTATCCAGCTGTGTGTCACATCCTTGGGCAGAAGTTCCTTGTAAAGAAAAAAAAAGAAAAAAGAGAGAATTGTATTATTTTGTGATCTAAAAATATTTTTGACAAGCAGGTGACATTTAAGAGCAACAGCAGAAAACGTTTTCTACCACATAGACCGTGCGGCTGTCTGTGTCATTTGGTATGTCTCCGATCGGAAGCTGACGCCGAACTTTATTGCCTTCCAAGTTTACCTGAAATACAAAAAAAAAAAAAAAAAGTAAAAATTGTTTTTTGGAAATTTAAAATAATTTGAACTTAGTTTTGAGGCTTAAGTTGATTAATCATGTAAACAATGTGAATGTTATCACTATTTTTTTTTTTTTTTTAAATTATTCACAATACTGTACCTCAACTACAGATGAATTTTTCAGTGCCCTTGCAATCAGCTTGGTGTCAGTTGTCAGCTTTTTCATTCGATTGAAGCTTGCCAGCACAGATATATCAACATCTAAGACACATCAAAACCACATGTTGTGTTAGGTGCTTAGTTTGATACAAAATCTGAGCGTTTCACGTCAGCATTTGCATTAAAGGGTAGTTTCAGATTTTTCATCCATAATACACTACTCATGTATCACATCATATGTTGAGACTGCCGTTGGTCACTGAAAGAATTCCCTCCTTTCCACACCGTCACACAAACAAAACTCTGAGAAGCTGCCAGAACATATCCTTCCACAGAAGCTCAGCAAGGAAATGCAAAGAGCGCTTGAACGACTTTCATTATAGAAGAGTATCTTTGGAATATACACATTTGGTTCAGCTAACTTATAAAGTTGAAGCCTCGTATTAGCTTCAGCTGAAGAGTGAATTCCTGCACTGAACAAGGACTGCAATGTGGTCCCCACGTTTTGAAGTGTGATTGCTGTATCAGTTCACAGCATGAAAAATTATTTCAGAAACTAATCACGCTTTTGATGTATGCATGGCATGTGAGTACTGTGATAAGACAAAAGAAAAAAAACTCAAGAGATATGGATAAAGTGGTGTATCTGAGTTATTGATAATCCCTTACATCCCTCATCTGACTCATCGATGATTTTTCTCAGAAAGCGGTCCTTGTGAAGGTTGATGTCTCCGAACCAGAACTCCACTTGCTTCTTCACATCACCCATCAGCTGTTTGACTCGAGATCGCTTCTTCTTCTCTGTGTCCTTGTTTTTACTGCTGGACTCTTTGGCACCAGCATCATCAGTTCCTGTCTCTGTAGCCATCATCCTGTGGGTGGACCAGACACACACAACTAAGTACACAAGCACATATTGTTTTACTGGTGTGTTTAGCTGACAGAGACAAGTGGTGGTATAACTAATACTCATTTTAATTTACATAATGAGCACTTTAAAATTCACAGCACGAGGAAGCTAGTGTTAAATTAATGAGGAGCACGCCCCTTAAATACTGTATAAACATCGTTGTAATATCAGTCAATAAAAACAGCATTAGCTTCTTATTTAGCACATTTTTATCAAGTTAGCAGTTAACGCTTAAGCCTGTTGTCTATTCGCTATTACAACCAAACTGCTGTCGAAGTTGGTCTGCCAATTCGCGGGTAGCGACATTTTTAAAATCGCCGCAGTCATTCCCGCTACATTTCACAACCCGTCAAATCTTAGTTTCAAATCCAAACGACATGGTAATCTACAAAACTCACCTCATATGTGATAAGGAAACAAACCAGTTTGATGCTTAGCACGCACAAAAAATAACATAAAACAGCAGCCTACCGGCTACGTGCAGTTAGACGTCGCAGAGTTAAATCGTCATACGAGAGGTCACAACTTCCGCTGACTGAGTCCAAAATAAAGTGCGATGTACGTTGTAAGCGTCCTAACATATTTTGACAATTTTTCAATTTTAATTTTCACCATTAACGACAGATCTCAAAAAAAGTTATACCTTACAAACATAACAAAATAATTCAACGCACTTGACAAAACACAGATGCGGTGACATCCTGCATCAAAATAAATAGAAAACACATCAATACCAAGAATCTAACCGCAAATAAATTTTAATAATGTTTTATGTAAATAAATAAACATTACGAGTTTAATATTTGATACAGTGTTTCGTTTCACATAAAAAAAATAAATAATTCACTTGCATGCGACATGATTTATGCTTTTATTTGGAAGAGAAGGGCCACACATCCGGGCACCACAAGCCTCGTTTCTGTGAAGTTTAGCTACAGGTAAAGAAGAGGAAGAGGGGGAAAGGAGGAAAGACAATTGGACAGATTAATTCCGTGTAGGTTACATGGGCCGGTTAGCTCAGTTGGTTAGAGCGTGGTGCTAATAACGCCAAGGTCGCGGGTTCGATCCCCGTACGGGCCACGGTCTTTTTCGACCTTCTCAATATCTATCTAATACAGATTTATGTTTCATTATATTGTACCTATTCAACATTAAACAGTCATTTCATCTGTTAAGACTTCTGTCTGTCAGAGGTTCAAAACATTGTCAAACTTTTTGAGCTTGTTGCAGATGTCGTCCTCGGTGCAGAACTCAATCCGGTGCTTGATGAGCTGTGACAGTTGCTTGTAGAAGGTCTTCGCCCATCGGGCTTCTATGCAGTGGACCGATACCTTACACACATTATGGAGCACCATCACTAGTTTCTCATTGCTGCTGACCTCACACCGTTTGAAGACCCATTCCCCCCACGCCTCCCACATATGGTCATCTGTGAAGGTCACGGTAATGCTCTCTTCAGTGCACCAGGACTCTGGCAGATCATTCCAGATGGCCCTGTACAGAAAGAGAGAATCAACAGAGGCTTCAGGAAAAAACTAAACTGTTGAAATATGGCTTAGAATTATTAAATGGAAAAAAAGAAATACACTCACACAACTTTTTGCAGAGGATGTGGGGTCAGGTCACTGAGTGAGAGCAGACCTCTGGGGCTCACTTGGTTTCCCTCCATCCTGTGAAAGTACATAGGTAACCTTAGAGGAATATGTCCTGAACAATGTTTGAAATGTTTTGCACCTGCAAAACCAGCAAACCATCAAATATGAAACTATGTTGACCATCTGTATCCCATGTGTGAACTAAATTTAATATTTAGCGATACTTGGTATATTTTTTCATCACTTCCCCAAACATACACTTTGTTTGACACTCATGACCTTTGGGTGTTCAGACATTCATTTGCCCAAAATATTTGAATGATATTGAATTGTCATTTTTATACTGGTCATATGTGTCTCTTACCACAATTCTGTAAGTTTTTTTTTTACTCGTATTGCACCAGAAAGAACCAGTAGTTCATCATTACCAAGGTTGGCCCATCCAATTCTAAAATGGAGAACAGAAAGTGTGAGGCAGTCTGGCCAGAAAAGATTTGCATATCCTTTTTTTTAACAATAGTTACAGCCTGCATTTGTTGTATAATATAGGTATTTGTTTTAATAACCAAAGAATAACATTAATAGATATCTTACCCTAGTTCGGTTATATTGTCTGACACTCGTAGCACATCAGCAATGACCTGGACTGCGTCCATGTTGAGGTTGTTCTCTCCAAGCCTTAAATGTGACATAGTGATATTAGTACACAAGTCATGTATTACATATTTCATGGTGTGATGGTGTCATCAATTCATAATCATTTCATAAAATGGACATATTTAGGTGGCTAGGATTTGATGTGTTCAGAGCAGAATGTATAACCTACAAGGAGCTGCACGGACAGAAAACCGAGACAAACAAAACTTGTTTGTCCCAAGGTGAGATCAGAGAGTGGGATGCAAGCCAAATTTTTATCTGGGACTCACCAAAGTCTCTCACATCTAAGCAGCAGCGGCTGAATATCTCTGAGTGTCTCATAGTTGACTCCTGTCCCTGTCAAATCCATCTCTGATATTTTGCCCTGTGTGGGGTTCAGGAAGTACTTGATGGCATTATAATCCATTTGAGAAAGTGTTTCATCACTGACATTAACTCGAATGAGCTTTGGTTCCATGGCAAGAACTAATGAGGGGTCCTGTTGCTCAAACAGGCAGTGTAAATGATTCAGGATATTTCCCCCATCTTCACAGAGCGTTGTAAGTTCTCTGATGATTCTCTGGCGATAGGTTTCCACTTTTTCTTTGCAGTAACACAAACCCAGCTGCCTTGACAGAAGATTGGCATTGCGTTCAGAGAGGATTCCAGACAGGAAGCGATTGAAAAGGTCCAGATGTCCATTGTTTGTCCTCTCTCCAGAACTTGCACTGTGCTGAAGTGCATCAGGTAAGGGGTGATCTGTAGCTGCACAGTAAACTGCAGCGAAGAACTCTTGAACAGTCAGGTGCACAAAAGAGTAAACCTCTTCGGTGCATCCAGGCTCCTGCACTACTGTCTTATCAAGGAAGCTACTAATTAGGCTGCATCCCTCTAATGCTGCAACACCTTGGTCATGGCTGTAGAATAGTGTCTGATGCTCCATCAGTTTTTGGAAGGCAAGTTGACCCAGCTTCAACACTATATCAGACAGCTGCTGTGCGCCCCCTCCTCTTTGCTCTTGGGGAAACGTTTCAGCTCTTGACTGAGTGTGAGAGCGAATCAAAGCCACAAGATACTGCACATAAATGTCTGTCATAGTCTTGGGACTTTCTCCACCAAGGCCTTTGCTTTCTTTTAGGATACAGCACACAATGTAGCAAAACGCAGGTATGTAGCACAGTGTTAGCATCAGTTCATTTGATGATACGGCTGCAAACATTCGGTCAGCGAGGGCATTCTCTTGGAAATAACGTATGAAAAATTCTTGAACTTCATCTAAGGAGAAGCCAGTGATGAGCACAAAGCGGTCGATGCAACCCACTGGGATGTGGTTGATTGCCGAAGGTCGACTTGTGAGCATGACAGAAGCATTGGGCAGCAGTTCACCCTGCATCAGGCTCCCAAAGATCTCCACCACCTCTGCATCTTCATCAGGCTCGGTCACAAAAACATCTACATCACAGCTCCTGTAGTGTCTGAACTCATCGAAACCATCCAAAATAATCAACAGTTTGTTATCATTCGATAAAATCATATCCAGTACTTTAGAAAGATGTCTGTTTTTTCGCAAGATCAACTCCTTTAAGTTTGTGGTTTTGTTGATCAGATTCAGGTCTCTGAAGGTCATATGGATGATAAAATCAAAGGCAAGATGGTCCTTGTTTCCACCAAAATCAAACAGCATCTTCTGCACCAGGATGGTTTTTCCAATACCAGCCACCCCTGTAACCAGAACTTTCTTGACAGGATGATTTCCATTTGCATTTGAGAAGAGTTCAGCTGGTGCTATTTTCCTATGTACAGCTGACTTCTGCTGTAAAGATAGTCGCTTTTGTCCAAACGTTAGCACCTCGTGTCTTTTTAACTCTATGCCCTGGTGTCCGTCGACTAACAGGAGGTTGACATAATGCTCTGAAAAAAGGATTTTCTCTCCATGTCGAGTGTTGTAGAAGAGCATGCTCTCACTTCTGCGTCTAAAGACATCTTTATGCTTCTGTTTGATTTTGTTGTACTCTGCAAAAGAAAGAAAGATTATATATAATACATAATATAATTGTAACAAGTGAAACTGTGTGGTGTTGCAATATATTGGTATTGTCCAAATAGATGTTAATAATACACATATAATGATATCACACTGGCAGACGTCAGGCCTCCTGGATCTTTTGTTAATCTGTTCATCTGCTGGCCATCAAGTGTAATTGTCTGTTGTTTCTGAGGACTTTTGTCTTGTTCAGCCTTCTACACAAATATTATAGTCTGTTTGCCAAAAAACAGACAAAACAGACAACAAAGTTACAAATGAATTTGACTGATAGGATTATTATTATTATAATTCAACTGTTCTTGAGCTATCCTGATGATAAAATTATCTTCAGAATCTGATAAAAACATGATCATTTCACATTATTACATGAAACGCTATCTATGTTTCTATGAACAATGCAATGCAATTCCAAATACATATTGTAATGTACAATGACCTTTAGTTTGATTGCATACCTGCAGATTGAGGCTGATCTGTGTTGACTTCTTTGGAGTGCGTCTCTGTCTCTTGGTGGCGATGACTGCTAATGAATAGAAAAAACTTGGCTGCTTCCTCACCTTTACACCCCAGGATATCCAACACCTTTCTTACTCTTGCCCGGGGCCCCAATTGACACAACACCTCCTCGCGGTCATCACGAGTGAACACTTCCTGACTTACTAAAACCTCTAGCAGAGAGTCAATCCGTACTTCTAGTTCATCCACGAGGGAAACTCGCAGAATCCTGATTGCAGCCAAACAAGAATTACAACCATCCTTTTCCACCATAACGAATCTGAAATAAGCATCAACCAATCAAATCCAAGTCCAGTTATGAGCAGGTGCTGATCCTAATTTGAGTTTCCAGATTCATATTGTAAAGTGATTTCCTCTCATCACTCAGAAAGATCATATTTTATGTCCCACTTCAAGAGCTGACAAGCAAAGAGTGAAACTGTATGTTGTAAATGCCGAATGAGGAAGTCTCCTTAATGAGTGAGGAAATGACTATGTCATAGTATTGAAGTTCTTGTCTTTCCTGTTTTTTTGTTCATGATGCTAACATTTTGTATGTTATATTCTTTTACTGCTGTTTTTTGTTCACTTTTTGCACTGCTCACTGTTTAATGCTCTTCATCTTGGTCCGTATGTGTCTGTGTGTAGTTCTAGCTACTGGATGCCCTATTAATTTATCCCCTCTGGATAAATTAAGTATCTATCTAATCTAATCTAATCCAATAGTAGAAACTCTTATTGCACTGGTACACACCTTTTACATGGCCTGCTGTTCAAGCTAAAACTTCTAGCAGGTTTGGACTGGAGAGTAATTCAACCTTGGATTTATGTGCTGGGGCAGCTCCTAAGGGTAGCCCAGTCCAAGACCACACACATAGCACACTTTCACATGCACCTCAAATGACAGTCACACAGAGAGCCAGTAAAGAGAGTGGCTGGGCTGGTAATTTTTGATGGTCCACTGGCCAACTGGGATTTGTCCCAGTATGCCCATTGGCCAGTCTGACCCTGCTACAGACCACTTTAAAAAACATGATGTAGTAATGCAGTCAGATTTTTAGATTAAAAAAGGAGCAATAATAACAACAAACTGATTATGAAAGGAATGTATTTGGTTTTATTTAATGATAAACCAGGCATGAGCAGAGCAACACATCACCAGCAGAGGGTCCCCATTACATGCACATCAAATCAGCTGTTGGAGAATGAATATTTCAAACCCACCCCTGTAATTATTTACAAAAGTATGCACAACACACATTAAAATAAATAGTTAAAGGACATAACACATATCTACATAAGTTAAGAGCATAAGTAACATGTTAATGATGTTTTCCTCTCATAAAAATCAAATAATCACAACTCAATGAAAGGCCAAGTAGTCTCCTAAGGTATGTGTTGCACTTAATGAAGCATCATGAAACCCCAGACATAATATTAAAAGTGCAAACCCATTGCAATAATGTAATTGTAGTACATTAATGATGATCTTTAAAATGTCCCCACTGTGGGACTAAAAAAGGATGATTTTATCTTATCATAAAAAGTTCCTAATTGTTTTAACCAATATCCAAATATCACGCAAAGGTCATTTTACATATTTTAAGTTCAACTAACACTCAATTCTGTTTGAAAGTTTGAAATTGAAAAGTGTTTTTTTCCCTAGAAATTAGAGTACTACAGTAAAATATGATTTGGTGGACAGGATGAATTAAAAGGGGTGATTATGCTCAGCTTACACTTAAACGTGCTTTAACGCTGCAAAGTGGTTAGAGACATTTTAACAAATATCTTTAAAAGACATCAAAATCAGAACAAAAAATATATAAACAATGTAATCTTACAAACTAGATTTAAAAAAAAACTCTACAAGCCATGTTCTCAACAAGGACTTGGATGAGTCGAGTGCAAAATTTCCAAAAAAAATTGACTTGCTTCAGTCATACACCTCCATTAGTGCAACCCATGCAAGATAAATCTTTATATGTCCTACTTTCTATTCTGCCAAAATGCAGGAAAAAACATCTGCAATCCTAATCCTTTCCTCTTTAAATGACTTGACCAATCATTTCTGTCAACACGTGCTAATTAATGACTCACAATGGTAGCACAGATCATGATCTATTTCCCAGGTGGCTAATACCAAATGTATACCATTTATCAAATATTAGGCTTTTAGTCATGTTCGCTATTTCCCATTCATATATAGAACTGTGCTGTATTTCAGTTTTAAAAATGAGTATACCCACACTGCATTGATAAAAGCTCATTTAGTATCTAAATTATTTAACAATAGTGTTTTTAGAGACCATTGCAATAAAGGCAAACACACAACTATCCAGTGGTTATCACAAACTCAGCGGTCTACCCAGAATCCCTGGGCATCAGTTTCAAAAGTCTATTTCTTTTTTCTATGCTAATTCTATTGCATGCTGGTGCATGGTAATGTGCACCCTATTTGAGACATGAAGTAAAGTACTACAGTAGAGCATGGTGGATTTTTTAGGAAAACCCCAAAACAACAGTACACACCATTAATGTAGACAGGTCTTCTGTAATGCCTCTTAATGAGAGTTCCCTCTTTTGCAACCATGCAGTCATCACATGTTTCTATGATTCACAATAGAAATGTGTCTCAGTCTCGTTTGCATAACTTAGGAAAGCTACTAAAAACAAACTTCAGATTTAAAAAAAAGAATAACAAAAAAGAGAAGTAAAACTGAAGCCTTCATTAACAGACACGTCACTCCTCTCAAAACAGTACTTTCTAATTGAAACCCACACATGGTATCTTTGAGGAAAGTAGATCACAGCCACTCCACGTATGACCGTCCAAACATTTGCCTACACTCAGGTACCCCCATCCAAAACCGTTCATCAAAGACCGTTGTTGGCATTAGGATGGGGCATAGAGGTTTTAAGTCTCTGTTGGCACCTTCCCTGACCTATGCAGGTTGTCCACAGCCCTCATCTCATTGCCTCCCATCTCAGGTGTTTCGGCAGGAGTGACAGCAGCGACTTTTAAACTGGGGCAACGGGCAGAGCTCAAGCTGTCGAACCTTCTCACAGTACCTTGTGCTGTCTCGACACTCTCCTGCTGGAATACACAGACAATAAAGTTTACAACATATACAACAATGTAGTGCTAATCCCTTTCCAAGACACAACAAGAATCATTTGTGAGGGGAAACTCCACGGGTCAAGCTATTTCTAGCAATGAAAATGTTTATACTTCCCTTTGACCTGCTGGGTTAAAAGGTAATTAGCCAAAGCAAAAATACTTTGCTCGATGTACAATGAACAATGTACAATGTACAGATGCAGAAAATGGAATTTCATGTGTGTTTTGAAACTGACAAATCATGGTCTTTCGAGAAATAAAATCTCCTCCGTAAGTTTTTTGAAGTTTTAATTTCTCTTGATGGGGCCATTATGTCTTGAGCATGAATAGCCTGATGACACTAAATTTTCAGTGCTTTGAGAACCACAAGTGAAATTAATTTCACCTTTTTCAACTGGGGGGCTGGTGGAATCTTCCAAATTTCAGCAAGTATAACAGAAACTATACACACTGAGGCAATCTAAGTTGTTGTAAATAATATTCTATTCATATCATAAATTTAACAAAAACACAAAACAACAACAAAAACACTTGTTTCTAACTTGCAATAATTTTTCACCTTTTCCACAGGATGAAATGTTGCATCGCTGCCAGCTGGGAGGGCGAGGCCTCCACATGCAGTGATGTTCACGTGTGGCCTTGCCAGTTCGACGGTGCGCACAGGTCACCTGGCGTGACTGGAAACCATGTCGCCCACAGGTGGCAGTGCACTGCGTCCATGGCCCTACACGCCAGTGAAGGGCACAGCCATCTGTGGAGCAATTCTTTAGAGAGCTTGGCCTAAAAAAAACACACACATACATCAGACACAATACTCTGGTGACTGGCTTTTTACTGAAACATGAGACATCTGTGTATTTTCAATATTACATCAACAATAAAAATCATCAACAGTAGAGCTCATCCATTCATTCATGTTGTGACGTCTAGGTTTACCTGTGGAATCCACTGCACATCCTGTAGGGCACCTTCGTACCATTTGTGTTTTGGCAGTAAACATGGCGGTGCTGAGTTGCCAAACTGGGACCTACACACTGACCATGGCACTAAAAGACAAAAAAGTTATTAAAGCACATTCAGCTTTTAGTTAAGAAATATTTTTCAAACTTCCCTATTGTGTTTTTCAGCCTACCTGCTTTGGCTTTCAAATATTTTGTCTTAAAGATAAGCCACATGTTTAGTTTACTCTGTAATGTAGTAGGAAGTAAGTTTTTCAGACTAAAATTCCATTTAACACCTAAGAAAGATGTGCTAGGTTTAGTACAGAAAAAAAGGTGTTAGTTATTTGATGGTCAAGAAACTATCATTTCACCAAATTAAAGTAATGGCAAACAATTGTCATCTGTTCAATAGAAAGAAAACTTACTGGCCCCCAAGAGGTTGTGGCCCATCTGGAACAGGGCAGGAGGTTGCATACCCGACTGTCAGAGGGTCTCCTGCCTGTTCGAAGGCATAGTTGGCTCTCCACCTCCCTTGACCTGCCCTCAGGACCCCTCATGCAGCGAATACTCCTGATCTGGGACCCACCACCACATGTGGCTGAGCATGGTGACCAAGGATCCATTCGCCACCTAAGAGAAAGACAGAAATAATTTAAGTTTAGGTCAAAAGGTCCTAAGAAAGCTATTTTTGGCCCATTATCTCAGCTGTGCGATAATAAGCTGTGTCTTGGAGTTGTTTAAATAATCTGCTATGCAACGCAGAGAAATGATTTTCATATTTTATATGAGGGAGTTGCGGGGGAAAACTGGGAATGTATGAAAAAGAGAGAGAGCAGCCATGTAGTAGCGGCAGCGTACCTGAGGGGACAGCCTTGTCCATGGCACAACTCTGCTGATTGGCTGCCGTTTCTCCTCTCAGAGCAAACAGGGCCATTTGCTCCCATACTGGTACAACTTCTTAATTTGCCACCTGAAAATGCAGCAAAGAAAATATATCTGTCCTGTTTTGGATAAAGGTAGAAATCAAAATAGGATATTTTTAATATGTACTATGTACCACCAACTGTAGATTTCATGTTTGTTTGCTTATTTATTACGATTTAAAAGTAAATAACTAATCAACAGATTTTGATATTATGCAAGTCAGTGAAGACAAAAAAAGAATAAATTTTGAGTTGACAATCCTCAACTGATCAAAATATACTAGTTGTGTCTGAAATGCTATGAGCACTAACATAAATTATTGTTGGTCTCAATATATCTCCAGTTATGGTGACTTCAAAAGCTCCAACCTTTCTCTTTGTAAATCATAAGGGTGCTTTTCACAAGAATTATATTTACACATCAATTTCCCCTCCCCTTCCCAATCTTTAGATTTCAGAAGTACACCCATCAGACATGGCCTTTAAATGACTTTGAGTTAAAAATATAAGAAAATGTGCTTTGGACATTCTTCAGCACTTTTAAGCCTCTTTATCCTTTCCATTTAGATTAGGCAAGTGAGGTACAGCCACTTAATCTTCTTTGAAACATTGCCTGGAACCTCTAATTGTTGTCATATGTAGAAGAAAAGTGCTGGAGCATCAGGAAACCCACAGTGGCGGTGCTTTGATGGGAGTGCAGCAGTTAGGACTTATTGTACTCAGAGGAGACAAAGGACAGTGCAGCTCATAGGTGACCCTGGCTGTGGCACGCTCCAGACATTCCCCATCACTGACTCAGCCAGATGAGCCACCAGGGTATGTAAAAGCTTACTGTATATCTGTGTCTGTGGTTATGCCTGGGTGTGCTTGTTGCTCAGTTTAAAAGAATGCTTTCCTAGAACCTCTAAGTCTGAACCACAAAAGAACAACACAAATTTTCGTAAACTGGACTACATAAAAGTATATTAGGACAAACTCAACTTGACATTGGGTTAATACTGACTAAAACAAAAAATGTTTTCAGCAAAGTCACAGTAATATCTTCACAATCTGCTCATTATAGAACTTTACTGAATCTGAATCACACTTAAAGAAAGCTCAAGAGGTTCTGGTAGTCTGACTAATTTGCCTCTGCACAGAGCCAGACAAGCTGTTTCCCACTGTTTTCAGGAGAGTTAATCATCTCCTGGCTCCAGCTTCATTCCAGACAGATAGAAGAGTAGTATTGATCTTCTCATCTCACTCACAAAGTGAATAGACATATTCACTGAAATGTTTAAATTTAAAACTTAAATTGAGAACAGTATATAGACCCACACTGTTAATCCTAACACAAAATTCTAGATATCTCCATTTTATATCATACTTTATCAAACCCTTTTAGGTTGACTATAACATCATTATCATCATTGGTATCTCTCTGTCTCTCACCACCAGAGGTTAAACTAATCATTAGCTGACAGGAGCTACAGTTTATGAACACATATTTACAAGGTTCTGTGTTTATTGACTTTACCTGTAACCTGCAGCCAAGATGAAAGAGATGTAGACCCAAGATGATTCCTGGCAGTGCAGGTGTATAAACCCTCATCCACTTTGCTTGGAGACTGAATCCTAAGTGAGCCGGTGGGTAACAGGCCTACCCTGCCAACACAAAGACAAAATAACAACTGAATCTGAGAGTTCTGTCACAGAACAGTCAGCTACTTTCACACAACAAAGTTTGCAGTTTTGTTAATGATTTTTGCTCAAAAGGTTACATTGGGGGGTAATTCTGACCTGCTGTTGTACAGCAACTCTTTTCCATTCTTTGTCCAGGTTAGGGACGGTTCAGGATTTCCCAGTGCCTCACACCTCAACTCCAAACTAGCAACAGGTTTCTGCAGCAAAGCTGGCATTCCCACATGAAATATCACCTCAGATGGTGGTGCCACTGCAACCTTCCTAGGTCGTTGGATTATTGACGGGTTCCTTGGCCTGGCTGTGTGGACTTTCGGCTTGTAAAGAGGTGGCCCTTGCGTGGAAGATTCTGCACTTTCTGGAGGGTGAAGAGTAGAGTCATTGCTTTCACCTTGCGTCATAGTGAGCTCAGTGAGCAACTGAGCGATGAATTGTTCCTCCCGTGGTCCTCCGAGGCCTTCAGAGAGGTTGTGCATGATCTCATCTAGCCTGTGGGTATCAGCAATGAGTACGACCGGGCTGGAAAATTCTGCGCTTGCTCTGTCTTCCTCCAGAGTCGACCTGTTCTTTTCACTGGAGTGTGGTTTACCAGTAATGTCTTTTTCATCTTGGACAGAGCCTTTGAGCTCAAGCAAATGCTCGACAATGTTGTCATATTGGTTGAGGGAGATGGGCAGCTCCTGAAATCTTTCTCCTGTTGAAGCCACATCTGGCTGCCCGATCTTTTGTTGCCGATCTGTGAGAAGCCATGACTCTGGAATAGAGAGCTTCTGCTTGCTGCCAATAATCTGTAAGACAAAATGTTCTTGTGCTTGGCCTGCAATGCAAGTGTAAATCCCAGCATCAGATGCGCGAACCTGTTGAATCTTCACATATCCCTGTGGCGTTATGAAGAGGTGTGGGCGGCTGACCAGGGGCTTCCCTTCCTTCAACCATCGAATGTGGCCTTTGCGGAAGTGGCGGGTTGGGCAGCGAAGGACAACAGTTGTCCAGGGCAGGAGGTAGCCATAGCCGCCCACTAACAATTGTAACTTCTTTCCCTTCCTCCACTGGATATAGACCTTCCTCTGGGCCAGTATGGTGGGTTCAGGCTTGATAGAATCTGTGATGAAATTAGCAGAACATATGAATGGCTGAAAAATTGCTCATGCTTTAATGCATTTGTAATTTTCCCCCAATTTCCATCGAAACAGCTGAGCTATGCAATGTGTTTCTTGCATAGTATTAAATCTTTCTGTCAATCTCCACTCTCTTGGAAATACAAATGAACTAAACAGAGGGCCTCTTACTCTCACAGAGCCTGAGTGAGCACGGTCGGATTCTGGTGGGACGGGCAATCAGGGAACAGTTCTTCGGGTCTATGGTCCAATATCGCCCATCCTCTGTGTGTTTCCTGCAGATTGCCTGTAGAGTCTGAATGCCATTTCCACAGGTAACAGAACACTGTAAAAATGATATTTAAAATAAAATGAAAATAATCAGACCCTGCATACTGTAACTATTGTCATTACATTTTGATTTTGACCAGTTTAAAAAGGAAGGGCAGTGCCTTGAGGAGAGCCTACCTGGGACCATTCGGATGTGACCCAATGAGGTGGGCACTCTCGCTTGGCACAGGGCTGCTGGTTTGCGGGGCTTTTGGAAGGGCAAAAAGTGTCCGGTAGTTCCAGGATGCTGCCATCTGCCAGCCGCTGTTTGCACAGGACCTCCCTCTTTTGAACCCCACCACCACAGCTCTGGGAGCACTGCAAAGACAAAAATTTGAAGGGCTAGATGTATCAGACTAACTGCTGGGTCAGGCATTTATGTTGGTGAACTTCCTTTTACCTGTCCCCAGTCATAGGTGTCCCACATTGGAGGGCAGTCAAAGCGGTTGCATGCTTGGACAGGACTGGGCTTGGGATTTTGACAGTCTTCATCTCTCAAAACTTCAGTCTGGTTGCTGCTCCGAGAGGGCCGGTGAGTACAAGCCACAGTACGGGTCATTAAACCAACCCCACAAGTAGCAGAGCATGAACTCCAATCACCTGTTTCCCACCTGTCAATCAAAAAATCATAAATCACCCATCTATTATAAAATAGACCATGCTCACAAATTGTGATATGGTCACATGTTCCTTAGTTCTTTGGGCAGGCATACAGTCTCTTTCTTTAAATTGAACACAAAGTTGTTTGTCTATTTTGATTTTGATCTGTTTTTAATGTGTATGTCTATATAGTCAGTTCCCAAACCTATCAAGGAGTCAGGAGGAGTATGGATTTTTTTTCTTTCCAATCCTAGGACACTTTCACAGTCTTATGAATGTGTAACTTCATGAAAGTGAAATCCATGAAAGTGAATGCGAGTGAAAACAAAAAGAGTGATTCATGAGGCTGAATCCTGATACATCAAGTCTCCCACTGAATTCAATGATATTTGAGATATCCCTATGGTATTACTTCTTCACCCAAACTTTCCCAAACACCTACATGCATCAAAAGTACCTTGGCCTTTTTAATTCCAATCTTGAAAATGATGTGGCAGGTGTGTACCTAGTCACTAAACCTTTAAAGGCATCTAAAAACTCCAACATTGATCAATATGGCAGCAACTTTACTTTTTGGTTGACAGATTAGGTGATATTTCAAATCTTTTCATATTTACTCAAGGGTCCAGGGACTGAGGAGAATTGGGAATGGAGCTTGTTTCTGGAGCAGTACTATACCCAAAGCCAAATCTTATGGCTGTTTCCCCTCAGAGAGAACAGTATCCAAAGAGTGTAGCTTAATATGGGAGGGTGAGGAGGCCTCAGGGAGGGAGTAAAGGGCCAAAGGAAATAAGTCCAATACAGCGTTTGTTGTGCCTGAAAACAAGACTCAAGGCCTGGAAAAACAGTCAAGGACAGGCTGCAAGCCTCTGAGTTTTCAGACCAGAGTGTGAGTGGTGGGATACCGACACTGCACACGGTGTTAACTTGAAACGTGTGGCCTACCGCGAAATCCACTCACCGTTTAGCCACGGCTCACATATTTTAAACAACATGGTATTATGCTATTTAACCATTCTGGTATTTAATTCTGATGAGTTTCATCTGCCTGCTTCACAAGAAGCAGTTAGCATTTGCAATTTCACATTTGGAATTCAAGAGGGATCATCTATCGTATTCCAGATTGACATCCATTGGATGATGGGTGGATAAACAAAAGAAACTGAAAAATGTTGACGAAAACTTTTACAATCACTCCAAAAACACCCTACTTACCATAGCACAAACATCGTAGTTGCATTTTAATCATTTCAACTTAAAAATTTGAATTAATGTGCATGGTCCCCAGAAGATGAATCACAATTATTTGACTGAAATCCTGACATGGTGTATCTAGTTTCATACCAGAGAAAACTTTCCCCATGACCACCTCTTTTGTCACTGACAAGGCATCTCCAAAGCTAATGTCCTGATTTCTATGAAATGTAATTGTTTACAACTTTTAAACTGTCCTCCAAGAGTTCTCTTAAACAGGAAGTAGGAAGCCCCTAGAGCTCCCTAGAAGCATGAATATTTTTATTGTCTAAACCTATTACGCTCTCCTTAACTGTGAAGTTCAAAGAGTCAGTTTTTGCACAAACAATAATGAAAACTAATTGTCAGATATTCCTTTTATTTTCCAAGGATATTCATGACACCCAGAAAATGAACCACAACTTTTTTCAACTGTTTAACATTTCTTTCACAACCACTATCAGGCAAAAAATCTGTTTTTGTGGTAGAAATTTACTGTAATTCAGCAAACATATTCATGCTCCCAAGAAGATGTCTCACAACTAGACTTGAGCTTTCCAGTCTTATATCCTAAAGAAAAAATTAATCTTTTTATCCCTGTTATTAAAATGTAAAAGGCCAAGTGGAGGTGTCTTCATCTATTACTTTTAGTTTGCACTGACACATTCAATAAAAAAAACAAAACAAAAATGAAATCCCGCACAATTTCCCATCTGTGCTAAGCAGGTAGAGCTGCCAGTGACACCTGATCCCAACTGTGTCTGATCCTGACCACGTTCCATGAGCTGTCCCACTGGCTTCATTTCCTGCCCTCAGTGATACAAACATCCATCTCTGTCATAACGCCTCACTATCACTCGGACACAAGTGGCCTAAATGGTGACTTAATTGACTCAAGTGGTTTAAGTTCAGATGGCCAATTAGAAGGATTTGAATCTCTTTTGTACAAAACCAGTGAGTGATGTGTCTTTTTTGATAGTCTGAGAGTTTAGTAGTTTCATGTGTAGGACTGGGTGCACCAGGGATCTAGGAAATGTTACATGACTGTCCCAGCTCCTTATATTGCACATTTTGCTGGGTTTGGCAAACTCATATAGCACACAGCCAGATTTTAGTCCTGTTTTTAATTAATATTTTCTTCTTGAATGCAGCCAAAACCTTTTTCCAAAAACACATTTCCTCCTTGTTCTTACTACATCCATAAATCAAGTCTCTTTTAATGTTCATGCACAATAATTTAAACAATGTCTAAATGATGGAGGTCTGATTTGTGGGTTTCGCCATACCTGGGTGGGCAGGGTTGAGTCCTGCAGTCCTGGAGGAGCTGCGGGGGCCGACGGGAGCTCACACACATGCTCTGGTCTGCTGCCTCCCTAGTCTGCTTGTTCAGACAGATCACCACAGCCTCCTGCACACCTGGGATTAGACAGCACCAAAGCAGAAAACCATGAGCACTGACGCAGGGTTAATTCGTAAGCGTTCTGCTTCTACAATGTTAATATACACATGCTTGTTGTCATATTTCCTCTTAGAATGAATAACAAATTCAAACACATACTGTTCTTGTTAAACATCTCTTATTCAAATATTTTCACATTCACATACATATAGAGCATAGAATTTTGCAAGCAGACACAAGCAGACACTCCAGATATTAGGCCCCTGAATGAAAGCAAGCAATGGTTGT
The DNA here is from genome assembly GCA_038496675.1 of Rachycentron canadum. Classification (NCBI taxonomy): domain Eukaryota; kingdom Metazoa; phylum Chordata; class Actinopteri; order Carangiformes; family Rachycentridae; genus Rachycentron; species Rachycentron canadum. Next base: position 10,044,225 of record CM076670.1, read on the forward strand.
ATCTGGGGCACAATGACCATGAAAGCAGTTCGGCTGCCGGCTAAACTCCTGAACTCCTTTGGACAAACTCTGAGTGTGATGTCTTAAATCTAAGCAAAAAACTTGTGAAACTTGGGAGTCTGCTTCGAATGTTGGGGACAATAACAGTGAGGCAGGCACTTCAAACGCCACAGTGGTGTGATGGTCCACAGGAGCACAGCCCTCAGGGTGTGTATGTGACATCCGATACCGGTCTAATCATCCCTGGATGGGAGTTTGTTGGGTTTGGGCGAGCGCACATACACAGAGACATTGACAAAAGCCTACGCCCATGTACAGAAATTAAGTTACACATGCACACTCGAGCAGACATTCACACCCAAACACAAAACGCAGGCGTACATGTTTGGATGAGGAGGTGGGGAGAATAAAGTGGGCCTCAATGAGTGTTGGCAGGATGTTTGGAAACGCTGTCTCTGTCTCTGGCAGCATTCGCTTCTGGGAGAGTTGGTGAGGTATGACCTTTAGGGTTAAATGGATGGCATTCCATCTATTATCATCTAACATCATATAAGTTACTTAAAAGTCCATAATGGCATGGCCTTCGTCATCCGCTGACATGACGTCGCTGGTTACTGCTGTGACTTTTCCCAGTCTCTTTTTTAAAAAAGCAACTAGGTCAGTGGCATAGATGAACTTTTTGGATTTACCTTGCATTCAAACTAAGAAATATATTGTAATTCTGTACACAATAAAAACTATGTTCACCTTGAGGATTTAATGTAAGATCACACTGACGTGGTTACAATATTAGTCTGTTGTTGGTTGGTCCATCACTTCGGTCCAGACTGAAACATCTTAAGCTTGCTTGAATGGACTGGCATGAAATATACCTTACCTCCACCACAACTCTCTGAGCACTCCGTAAACCCTTCATATTCCCAGTCATGCAGCTCCTCTCTTTCAGGTGTCTCTCCCTCCTCCTCCTCCTCCTCTTTTTCTTCTTCGTCTTCCTCGCCTTCCTTTTTTCTTTCTTTTCCACGGCCCAAAGCACCAGAGCACGGAGTACGGTAGCAGGGTTGACTTGTTGCAGGTTTGACCCCCTCACACTCGTCATCGGGCAGGTGAGCAACAGTCTGGGAGAAGGACAGCATCACCTGGCACTTCACAGTCCGGTGCTGGGCTCCGGCACCACATGTCCTGCTGCAGGGCTGCCAGGGACCAGGGATGAAGCTGAAGATGAGAGGCAAGTTGGGTGAGTAAAAAGCAGTTCATCACAGACATTCTCATTCAGGGAGTATTTTTCATGTACCGATACAAACAAGCTTAGGAATGCAGTTACAATTTTATCTAATAAAGACTGGCCCAGAATCAGCAGCGCTTCAAAGTTCCATAGCAAGTCACAGGTTTTTAGCATTTTACGCATTTTCTGCTAAGTTCATAAACTCACCGAGGACTTAATATTTATCCTGCTGTGGGTAATTAAACAGCTGTGTAGACTTACGACCAGCCATTCTTGGATAAACTGCTTTCATGTGCATCCTTCCTCATCTCAAAGAATGGATCAGACAAGGAAATACTTAGATCACTGTTGTTCATGAACGCCTGAAGGCGTTAGAATTAGGACCCAGAGACTGGACTGTCACCCCTCCAATAGTTATCACAGCGTGCAAGAGAATAACAAAACAGAAAGATGTTTGAATCCAAGTTAATCGTCAGATTTAATTGACACTCTCAATGGGAATCCAACCCTCCGGGGAGTGCACATAAAAACCACTGGCCAAAATTAAAGGCTCAGTAATTTGAAGGATCAAGGAGAGGAAATCTACATCATATTGTCTTCCATTATTTTCTACTAATGTTTAGAGCTGGTGGAGGAGATCAAATAGGGTGTTTGATGTCAGTCTTGTGTTCATTAACTGCTCATGGACTGATGCCACAGTGGAGGAATTCTCTTATCAAAATATGGAAATATGAAGACGCAACAGGATTTGTACCACTACGTGGATACAGTGACACCAGCAGGTTTAACAGCTGACAGCAGATATTGTAAGTCAAAAGCAGCAGAGCATATGGGTATGGGAGGCTTTACCAGTTCATCTGACCCTGTTACGTGTTCCTTTGCACAAGGGCCTTTGTGTTTTGACTTACCTGTTTGCCCTTTTTACTTGATTACCATTGTTTTCATTACACCCATATATACATCTGATCATAAATATGGGGTGTTAAATGTCAGCCCCGATGTTTACACCATCCAGCCACTGTCCTCTTCAGGGCTGAGTTCATCACTTTTGGTTTCTTTCAGATAATAAAGTTTAGGATTTTAGGAACATTGGTACCGATGTCAAAAACTGATTTAATCAAATTTTGAATTAGCATTGCACCCCACGTTGACTAAAAAACCATAAAACAATAACGATAACTCTGATGCAGATAAATGATTACTGAGACATTGATCTTGTGAATGGGGTGCCAGTCGTTTACTGGTGTTAGTGTTTTACTTAGAACAGAACTGAATGAACTCCATGGTCCGTGATTATGAGACTCTTTAAGCTGAATTTAACAAAACAGTGGGAATAGGGAAAATGTGTAATTTCTACCTCTAAATCATTTACAGTGTGTGCTCACTTCACTAAATCTCCTGAGCATTCAGTGTTTTTCATATGGTGTCAAAACAGATATTTTCTTCTCGCTCGTTTGTATTATTCTCATTCAAAATCAATATAGGGATAAGTACTGTTTGTTAATTCCAATCAGTGTAGCAGACATTGACAGCCATCTTTGCCAGAGCCCAAATGTTCAGTGAGTGACTGCACTTCCTGGGTTTATAAAAGTACCAGATCAGTTTTCTACAGCATGTTTTCAGTGTACATGTGTATCATAAAGGTACCACAAGCGTGGGAAGCGTGCACCAGTGTTAAGCATTCTTCCTCGGTTGAGAAGTCTGACCACAACACAAGCGCACCCTGCTGCTTTATAAGATGCCTCAATAAAGAGCTCATAATTACAGCAAACCTGGCTCTTTATGAGAACTCAAGGACTCATTGTGTTTTGGACAAACAAATGAATCACCGGCAGTTCGACCTTGGAACAGGAACAACAAAGTCAACAAGCGAACCCACAGAAATGTTTATCTTCATGCGTAGTTAAAGTACATCTGTCAGTTCAAAAACAATCTTGATTTCATTAATGATGGGAAACAGCACACTTCGGTAATATCCACCAAAAGCCTCATTCTAATCATATCAATTAAATCTCCATCAATGGAAATATTTTATTTACCCATAGTAGTGGTGAGACAAAAAAAATCGTTTGGCTAAGTTGTGGGACATATATGGGTTTAATTTTTCAAGCAGTTTCACAGTGGTGGTTCGAGGCAGGCATAAGGCCTGGCAATGGAGGTGCAATAAGTCTAACACAGGAATTTCCTTCTCCTTCTTCTCACATCCGTAACCTGGCCCCATATGGTAGGCAGATATTGTTTTTGGCTTGTGAATGACTACGTATTATACACAGATATTTATGTGCTTTTGGAGGAAAGACATGCTTTTTTTTTTTTTTGCATTAGACCAAAATCATATGTTTTGGCATTTCTCTCTCTCTCACTTCTCATCTCGTGCTCCAAAGATAAGTCAAAGCAACAGATGTTTTGAACTGGCTAACATGGTCGCTAATACAAGTCATGCAAGACACTGGGTATAGTCCAAACGCTGTCCATCTTCAGAGGACAGCCTTTATTAGTTGATATGTGGGACAAGAACATCTGGAACATCTGTGGATTTGCTGAGGTAATTCTGGTAGCTAGTGACTGAACAGTCCAGTGGTTTCCAAAAATACCTTTTTCCTTCTTCACATTCAGCTCCCCTTTTACCTTAAATAACCTAATACAGCCAACTACCTGACAATGCAGACATTCATTCAGGTAGTTCATCTACTCATCTATTTTTAACAGAGGTGACTTCTTCTTCCTCACTTACTCACTAACTGTTCTGCTATTATGTGGGGCCATCATGAGGTATGCAAAGGTGTTAACATCACTCAAACTCGTTCACATTCTGAAAGGTGTAAAATCAGGGCTACAGCTGTACATTTTGACTCCAAGTTGACGAAAATGGCAGCTGACATGAACACAACCATGATACAGTGGCGGTTTTATTGGCAGCACCGGGTCCCTGTCTACTTCAATTTCACCTCCAGGTAAATCTTAAGCTCTTTACTGTGAAAACTGTTGTTAAAACTGTGGATCTGTGACCTGACTTTTTCACATTTACCCCTGCAGAGTGACAGTAATCCTTTAAAAGGGGAAATGAATGCTGTAAAATTCCCTGATTTTTCTGTATTGTGAACCTTCAGAGCCTTGTATAGTTTTAGCAGTACAATATTCACCTGAGCTTCGCAACAGGCTATATGATGTTGGTTAGGGTACAGAAAAACTGTGGAGATTTGCAGAAAGAAAGCCAGTTAAGCAGGCCGGTCTTTAGGATTGAAGAGTACATTTTAAATGCAGAGTGCCAGTACAGCTGAATTGACTTGTTGTTCAATCAAGCAGCATATAGAAATAAAAACTGTATTACCTCAGTGTCCTTTTCCTGTGTATGTGGTTGGTACTTACGTTGGCTCCTCGGTCACTGTGATCTCCTCCTCCAGCTCTATGGCCTGCTTATGCCACACAGGCTTTGCCTCAACTGGGAGCGTATCTAGAGCACATGACCGTGAAAGACAAAGGTTTAGAATCACAAGAGAAAAACTACTTTATGTCTGGAAATGATAAAAATTTTCAGCAAACCTATGGACTTGTAGCAGGGCACAGTCACCAGGCACTCCTCCTTGATGTGGGGTTTGGTGGTGGGGTTGCAGCCTCCAGCGTGCAGTCCCCTGTGATCGATGCACAACACCACCCTGTAGCGCAGACCCTGACCACAGGTCACTGTGCACTGGTGATGACAGCAGATAATAATAATAATCTATTAAAAACTCATCAGTTGATGATGACTGGCATACACAGACAGTTTTACATGTCCACCCCTGTTCCTAGGACCACATTTCTGCTTGTGCTTAACAGAAAGCCTTAGCTTTTGACTTAAGGGAAGAAGAGAAAGAGACCCTCCAAAGTTCACTGCTCAGGAGTGAACTTTGTCTGTGCTCTGCCAAAACAAGCATTTAAAGGCAAAGGAAGAATGTGCTAGGTAAACAGCATCCCAGGTTTTTAGAAGGTTACAAATCTGACTCCCTGGGCCTCTACTTCTGCCTGCATGAGTGGTGCGGTATAAAAATCCCCATGAGGAAGTCATATGGGGCATTGACTGACTGCAGCTCTGTGAAATAAGTGCACTAACCAGGACGGTCAGACTGAGCCACATGCACCATCCTAACAGCCTGGATGTGAATAGCACACAGTAAGTTAAAGAACTCCATGTGTGCTGTTGACTTTGGGGTTTTTATTAAAGCTTTGTATATTTTGGATGGTGTGTTCAAAGGCAATGGTGGTGAAGGACACTCAGACTGAGGTTAGCAGTGCTTCTCTTGTGTAGCAGTTGCAAGAGTTCGTCTCATGTTGAAGACGCTGCTTGACGTCTGAGGAGGTGACAGAATCACAGGTCAGGCTGTGTAGTGAGAATATTTTTGTTTCCCCTGCAAGAAAATAAATCATGTTTTTTTAAAAAAATATATTTTAACCTCAAGGGTTAATTAAGACCCACTGTAGCGAGCTGCAGACAACCGAGACAAATGAACCATTTGCTAATATTTGACTTCCCAGGTGGTAACAGCCACAGAACACAAAGAAACATCTCACTTTTGGTCACTTTGTACTTTTAGCTGAATTTACTCAACATTTCTAATTTTGTGATGCTTTGCAGCAGCTCCGAAAAAAAAAACAAAAAAAAAAAAAAACAGGGAAATGAAAAAAACGTTAAGACTCATATGTTCTAAAACAGAGTAACAAGAAGCACCTACGGGTGACCACTCCTGTGCTAGCCAGGTGGGGCAGTCAAAGGTGTTGCAGGGCTGCAGGATAGCTGTCTTTGGAGAGTAGAGACACTTCCACTCCTCAGTGGGAGTGATGGTTCCCTGCATGTCTTCCTCCACACAGGACACTGAGCGACTCTGGATGCCTCCGCCGCAGGAGGTGGAGCAGGCAGTCCAGGGACTACTCTCCCATCTGGCATTGCAAAAAGGTTACATGTCATGAAGAGACTGATACATGTTGGTAAATGTCACAGTCGCGATTTAATCTCACAGTGGTTGAATACATACCGGGGCAAGGGGTGGTAGAGGTCATATGGCATAATTTGCTTGTAGCCATCACTGAGAGGAAATGGAGGGAATGAGTCTTTAGGATCATACAATCTGCTGACACATTGTTAAAATAAATGTCTGGATTTAGAAGTCTGGTCTTTAACCTGGCCAGGCAGGGCTCCATGTTGCACTCCTGGAGTTTGGGTTTAGGTTTGATGTTCTCTGGGTAATAATGACAATACTGATCCACAACCACCCGGCCGCTCCGTAGGTCAAAGCATTCTGCTGAGGTTAGCTGGTAACCTACGGATAAGGTAACATCAGACATCCCAAACAACAAAAAATATGACATTGATTATAAAACTATCTATTTGCCGGAACGATCGCTCTGATCATTTGTTGAGTATCTGCAAAACCTGCCAGCATCATAGCTTTCAAACAGGTGGCTGAAAATACTTATACTATCAAGTCCAAAGTTCAAGTTCTCCCCTACCTCCACCACAGGTGACAGAGCAAGGAAAGAAGTCAGTCTCTCTCCAGCGGTGGATGATGGGTTGATAGTAGATGTACTGGATCACACTATCGGCTCCACTGGTAAACTGTACCTACAGAAACATTGTCCAAGGAATGAGCATCAAATTATTTTCAGCTATTCTATATCAATTTTACAATTTGAGCTGCAGTGATAAGTCAATCAACTGATGCAGTTCAAAGCTCAAACACAGCTACGAGTAGGAGAAATTAGAGGAGGTCATTCATAATTTCCTGTATGACTGTAGACAATATTCTTTTGCTTAAAAAATTTAAGAGAGATTGTTTTATAGATATAGACCACGTGTGTGTGTGTGTGTGTGTGTGCATGTGTGTTTTGCTGGTACCTTTGCAGAAGAGATTTTGTAAAGTTTCATAAATATTTAAGCAAACATCATATGGAGGAAATGCCTAAAAACAGATTACACCTATGAGATACATAAATCAAACTCTACTCCTACTCATTCACATTCATGTGTTTACAGTGGAAAGGCTGTCTGGGGGCTTTGTAATATAACTTTCATTTTGCCCAAACTTTTTCCAGTGCTGTGATATGAGCTGGCCGTCTTCCTTCAGATTAGAAAATTATGCATTTATAGCCTCTCAGATTTCTGTCTCCTCACTTCCTATTTATTGTCCGATCTGGACTCACGTTTATGAGGGTGGAAGTTTTTACAGGCGTTTCCCTGGTCCGAGGCCTGTATAATTTTTAATGTCCACCCTCTGAATTCACACACTCATTCTCAAAGCAGGGCCAAAGATTTTGTGGCCATTGTGTCATAGCATTGTAAAAAAATCATTGCTCCACTACTGAATTTATGAATTGAATTTATGCTACTATTGTTATCATTGCATGACACACTGCTTCAAAAATATGCTGATCCTAGACTCTAGAGCAGCTTGCAAAAAGCAAAAAGTCTTTTGCATTTAATATTTAATTGGCTCACACGTATTCTGATATCTTCAAATCTAAACATCCGAAATCAAATCTGCTTTGAACTCTGCATGACTCACAGAAGTTCACCAGGAGTTTGTGGAAACAAGAACTTAGAGTGCAGTTTGGCTGGACTGCACAACTTTTAATGCTTTGCATTGCAAAAAAAGCTATAAATATATATATATATATATA